>PVJS01006811.1:22222-58567 GCA_004027185.1 Glis glis
AGTCCCTTCTACGTCCCATTCTATCTAGCTCCCACAGATTAGGGGGAACATCCGATTTTTTACTCTTAGTGTCTTACTAATATCGCTTAGCATGATGTTCTCTAGTTCTCTCCATTTCCCTGCAAATGATGTGATTTTGTTCTTCTTTGTGGCTGCGTAAAATTCCATTGTGTACATATCCCATAGTTTTGTGATCCATCCAATTCAGGGTTTTTGCATTTGCCCCTCCTTCTGCCTAGAATGCTCCTCCTTCATATCCGTATGTCTGGCTGTCTTGCTTTCTCAGGTCTTTACTCAAGTGTAAACTCAGGAAGAATGCACATAACCACCTCTACTAAAATTTGTAATTCTGTCTACCCCCTTGCTTACTATTCTTTTCAGAGATCTATTTTCCACCACAGAATTTACTAACATCTGTTATACCATATCATCTCTTTTTAGTTTTTATTATAAACTTCGCCATTCTAAAACACAAGTTTCATGAGAATGGAAAGTTTTAAAAATTATTTTGTATATTTACAATCTATTACTGGAGAAGAGTCTGACAATAGGTAGGACTTAATAAATACTATTTTATTAAGTTGATGAGCTGAATAAACATTCATGAATGTCTGTGTATATAGGCATTATGCCAGACTCTGGAGATGAAATGATGAAGAAGACACAGAGACTAACTAAAGAGCTCAGAGGACAGTGGGGAAGAGTTAAAGGATATAGGGTTGAGAGTATATAAGGTATACAGTAAAAAGAGAATTACAGGAAATTGGTTGACTGTATGTGACATGTGACTTTAATTTTTATCCAATGCTTTCCATTAATACTTTAAATTTATAATGCCCTGGGCGCGGTGGTGCACGCTTTTAATCCCAGTACTTTGGGAGGCGGAGACCGGAGGATCCGGGTTCGCAGCCAGCCTCAGCTCACTCTCTCTCTCTCTCTCTCTCTTTCCCTGTCTCTCTCTCTCTCTCTCTCTACCTAGTGAGGCCCTCCACAACTTCATGAGACCCAGTTTCAAAATAAAGTATAAAAAAACAGGGCCGGGGTAACCCCCCTGGGTTCAATCCCCGGTACCGCAAAAAAAAAAATTTTATAATGCTTCCCTAAGTGACATTCAGTTTACTATACTGTTCTTATAGTAAGTAGTTCCATAGTCATATTTTCAAGATGGTTATTTAAAAATATTAGTAATATTTTAAGTGTTTATTTTAAAATATTAATAATATAAATGTTTTCATATTTTATAATCATTTCCAATATATAGCATCATGTTAATACAATGAATACATAAATAATATTTAATAGTTACTTTTGGAAGAATAACTGACAGCATTATTTCCATTATAACTATACTGATAAAACTTAGTGATCTGAAGTGGAAAATAAGGGCTAAACTACTAGCATCTACAAGCCATGCTCAAAAGTATGAAATGTTCCTATTTGGAAACATAACGTGGTTGATACAAGTAATCCTTCTAACACATTACCTGAAATTAAGTGACTTGTCTTAAGCATTTAAATGCCATCCTCTCTGCTCCCTGCAATATGCTCTGTGTGGGAACTACACTAGCTATAATGGCATTTGTACCTACTGTCATAATGCTATCACTATGAACTACATTATGAAGTAAGACTATAATGAACCATAAAAGTATAAAAATAAAAAGAAGACATTAAAAATGCTGCCTTAAAGCCGGGCGTGGTGGCACACGCTTGTAATCCCAGTACTTGGGAGGCGGAGACCAGAAGATCCGGGTTTGCGGCCAGCCTCAGCTACTTACTGAGGCCCTCCACAACTTAGTGAGACCTGGTTTCAAAATAAAGAACAACAACAACAAAAAAATAGGGCTGGTGGTGTAGCCTGGAGGTAGAATGTCCCTGGGTTCAATCCCTGGTACAGAAAAAAAAAAAATGCTACCTTATAGCAAAAGTTTTGGGCAACTAAAACTGGTACTAACAATAATCATGTCTTTTTTTTTTTTTTGTAGTACCAGGGATTGAACCCAGGGGCATTCTACCTCCGCGCTACACCCCCGGCCCTATTTTTTATCCTTTATTTTATTTTGAAACCGGGTTTCACGAAGTTGCGGAAGCCTCACTAATTAGCTGAGACTGGCCGTGAACCCAGATCCTCGTCTCAGCCTCCCAAGTACTGGGATTACAAGCGTGCACCACTACGCCCGGCTAATAATCATGTCTTTTACCGAATTCTTTTGAATGATAGTAAGAAGAGGTTGTTGAATACTGAAATGCATATGGATTAATCTAGGCAGAGAGGCATTAGATAAAGTAGCAGATAAACAAAATAAACTGGAAGATTTCCATTCTTAGCTAAAAGTCTACACAGAATGGTGAACAAAATCTAAGAAAGTTTGTGCATTTCTTCTCATTCATATTACCTAATTCTGAATCTGAAAATCTTTAAAACTTTTCCACAATCCCATGTAAATATATTTTAATCCTTGTTCAATTTAATATTTAATTGGACTATCAGTTCTCACTTCTGAAGCCTTTTAAATCTAAATTTCTAATATGCATATGACTGAAATAATAAGTAGTTTTTTTCTTTGCTCTGGGCATTCGGGTGGGGGACCAATTTAAGTCTCAAATTTAAATGTGCTTTTGTTTATATATATATATATATATATTTTTTTTTTTTTTTTTGCGGTACTGGGGATTGAACCTAGGGGCGTTCTACCTCCGCACTACACCCCCGGCCCTATTTTTTTATACTTCATTTTGAAACTGGGTCTCACGAAGTTGCAGAGGGCCTCACTAAGTAGAGAGAGAAAGAGAGAGAGAGAGAGAGAGACAGGGGGAGGGAGAGAGAGAGAGAGAGAGAAAGAGAGAGAGAGAGAGAGAGCTGAGGCTGGCCGCGAACCTGGATCCTCCGGTCTCCGCCTCCCAAAGTACTGAGATTACAAGGGTGCACCACCACGCCCGGCTCTTGTTTATATTTTTAACCCAGAGAATTCAGTTCTGCTATTAATTATAATTACAAATATATGTGTTATGACAGTTATTCCAGAAGAAAACTGGACAATATCTACCATTATTATTATCTAATTAAATAGCTTGGATTTTTAAGTGTGGGACAGAAATAAGAATTACCAGTAAAACTTGGTGTTTCTATACACTGATTGATTTTTGGAAATTGCTTATGGGAATAATTTATTAGGAATCAAGTGACTTTGTTATATTTTCTCTAATGAGAATATATTGTTCTAGAGTGAATTATTATATATAAAGAATTCTAATAATGTACCAAATAAATAGCATAATATAAACAGCATGCCCTTACCCATATCGACGCCTCTCACTGACCTATATATTCATGCTCCCCACACACTGTTTTTGTTCCTTTGTTTTATTTTCTCTTTATTCACATAAACTAAAAGGAAAATTTTATTGGAAGGATACTGGAGCATCTAACAAAATCCAGGAGCTGCTAGACTTGGAAGCAGGAATGAGAAAGCCCTCAGTAACCCAGTAGTACTCACGTTTCATTTCTTGTCTCTTCTCTCTGGGTACCAGTTTCTTTTATCCATCTTCCTAGACTGTCTTTCTTGCCCTCTATGTGTAGATAACAGATGACGGCAGACGCATAACTCTTGAATTTACATCCCCCAGTTCAAGTTATACCCACCTAGAATGAGTAAGTCCAATTCCTAATTCCTAGGAGAGAACATCTGGAGCAGTTTGGGTCAGGGATTTATTTATGTTCTAGTCTATTGTGGCCAGCAGAGAGGATATAATAATAACAATATGCCTGTCAAGGGTAAATCTCTAATGGAGGGTGTGGGAAGGAAGGGCGAGTCTCTGAAGAATACTATACCCTTTTACTTGGCTAGCTTCCTATGAAACCATCAAGGCCTAATTTGGGTGTCATCTTTTCTGGTTGGATCCCTTTACCCCCACCACTATCCACATCTGGGAATGAATAAATAGAGTTTAGTGCCAGTAACCCAGAACTCATCTTGTCTCTCTCACCCATTACACAAACACTTTATCTTTCAGCTTTATCTCTAGACCTGCTTTGCATTCCATCATTCCCTGGCAAGGACCTAAGAAAAGTTTGTTGAATAAATATACCAATGCCTGAAGGAACGTTTAGATTCACAGTTGACCATGGTACTTGCCTGTTTGCTCAGTACCCATAGTAGTCTGTCAAAATAGGAAAAATAAAAGTGATGTTTATAAATATATAGAGTCTCAATTTTATTTTATTTTTAGGAGACAGGATCTTGCTATGTTACTCAGGGTGGCCTTGAACTCCTGGGCTCAAGCATCCTTCTGCCTCAGCCTCTTGAGTAGTTGGGACTATAGGCATGTGCCACCACACTCAGCTAGTCTCAATTTTTAAACACAATGGATTCTACTTTCTCTCTTTTGTAAAAACAGCTTTATTGAGATACAATTCTCATACCATATAATCCATCCAAAGATAAACAATATAGTGGTTGTTAGTATAGGCATAGCATTGAACAAATATCACCTAGTTTCAGAACATTTTCATCAACCCCAAAAGAGACCTTGTATCCATTAGCAGCCATTCTCTATTTTTCTTTACTTTCCCAGCTCTAGACAATCATTTTCAGTGTTTATGGATTTGTCTATTCCTGAACTTTCCTATAAAGGGAATCATATAATCTGTGGGCTTTTGTGGCTGGGTTCTTTCATGTAGCATAATGTTTTCAAGGCTTGCTTATATTTGCAGCATGTATCCGTAATTCACTCATCTTTATGGTTTAATGCACCATATTTTATTTTTCCAGTCACCATTTGATAGAGATTTGAGTTACTTCCATCTTTAGGCTGTTATGAATAATGCTGCTATGAAAATCCATATATAAGCTTTTCTTGTTTTCATTTATTTTGAGTATATACCTAGAAGGCTGAACGTAGAATTGCTGGACTATGTTTAATTTTTGAAGAAATGCCAGACTGTTTTCAAAGGACTGTACCATTTTGTAGAAGGATCTGAATAGACACTTGATCAAAGAAGATGTATAAGTTGCCAATGAGCACACGGAATGCTTAACATCATTATTCATTAGGGAAATGCACATAAATATCACAATGAGATATCACTTCACATCCACTAGAATTGCTAAAATTAAAATGATCAATAATAATAAGGGTTAGCAAAAATGTGGAGAAATTAGAAGCATCTGTTTCTTATAAACACTTACTCTGCCATAATATGCACATTCTCTGGCTACCTAGTGAGGTTATTTATTTATTTATTTATTTATTTTTTGGTGTACCGGGATTGAACTCAGGGGTGTTCTGCCTCCGTGCTAAGCCCCCGGCCCTATTTTTTATACTTTAGTTTGAAACCGGGTCTCACGAAGTTGCGGAGGGCCTCACTAGGTAGAGAGAGAGAGAGACAGGGAGAGAGAGAGAGAGAGAGAGAAAGAGAACGCTCGTGTGCGCACATGCACGAGCTGAGGCTGGCGGTGAACCCGGATCCTCCGGTCTCCGCCTCCCAAAGTACTGGGATTACAAGCGTGCGCCACCACGCCCAGCTTAGTGAGGTTATTTATAAACTGACCAGTTCCCCAATGCTATAGCCATTATATTATTTAATGTTGACATTGTTTTTAAAGGCATAATAGCTATAAATTTGATGAACAAATATAAAAATTACAGTATCAGAATTTAAATTTTTTGAAGTTGTTTTCGAAGAAATAATACCTATCCTTGATTTTTAAAAAATAGAATAAAAATGTAATAGCCTAATTACCAAATAAGTCTCCTTCCATTCCTGATCCCCAGCCCCTCAATCCTCCCTCCCTATGAAAAGTCTGCGCCAATGTCTTATTTTCCAAAAACATTCCAATCTTACAAGTTTCTCAGGGTACAGTCCCTTTAAAAATTTCTCATCAATAGTAGCAAATTACTCAGACTAATCAGCCCCATGCTTTTTAATTTTAAGCACAACAGATATTTCTTTTTAAATATGAAGAATAGAAGATTTACTACATTTAGAAACTTTAAGGAAATTGCAAATGGATAGCAGATTTGGTTAATTTTTTTAAATTACGTATAATAAGGAAAATGATGCAGAAGTTATAAAAAGTAATGAAACATTTGTGGCAAATACGTTTTACTTTTCATTTTACAATTTATCTTGAGAGGTTATTTTTTAATTTTATTATTATTATTATTATTGTTATTATTTTTTTAGTGGTGCTGGGGATTGAATCCAACACAAGTACTCTGTCACAGAGCTACAATCCCAGACCCAGGAGAATTTTTGTCATCTTTTCTATATTCACTGTAAGTGCTGTATGATATTCACTTTTATGATTGTGCCATAAAATAGATGACTAGAATTTCAATACTATTTTATGACTCGTATTTTAAAATGGCTTTTATATATTCATCTTGCATTTATACCTATTGATATCTGTCCCTTTTACATTTTTATGTTTCAGTTTTCCTTATTAAAGTATGTATATTATTTTCTACCTTTGGTTTAGTGAGAACAGAATGACATATTCCTTAAAATGGTGGAGAAAAGAAGAAAGTTTTTCTTTTTTTCCTGAAAATATAGGCAGTAAATTATATGTATTTAAACATAGCATGTAAATTTACATTAAATATAGAGACTTTATTATAAAGTTATATATAAATATGATTTAATTAACTATTGTATACATTTTATATGTTGTGTGTGTGTGTGTATATATATATATATATATATATAAAATTTGTCAAAATATTCCTAAAAATGTTTACATAGATGATTTGGAGACTTAGACTTAAAAGTTTAAGGTATAACTACCCATATTTTTTCTGTTTTTGATATTTTTGCTTAACAACACTGCAAGTACTATTGGTCTTCTACCAGGAGCAGAACACTACAGATAACCACTTGAAGAGATTACTGAAGAGGGACAATAGGGCAAGATGGTGTGTGGAATCCTAGAGAACATAGAGATGGAATGGCTGTGATCATTGCGGGGCCCTTTACTCGGTGCCATGAAAGGGCCTGGTGGACTGGCAGAAGCCTGCTCTAGAGTACCGGGCCTCTCCCACGTGGCAGTAATTCAGCATATTAATGGCAAAGATGGCGCTGGCGAAATCCTCAGGGGGCGGTCCCGCAGGTAGTCCCGGAGGTAGCCTCAGGAGGGCTGTGATAGGTAGTTACCTCCTTCCGTACTCACAGACGACAGATGCCTCTAACTATGATAGATCCCAGGAGGGCGTGGTGCCACACCCTACTAATTGCGAACTTCCTATGTTTCCTCTACTATAAAAGAGAGATGTGGCTTTCTAATAAACGAGTTCTTGCAAGACTTGGCTCCCGGTTGGAGGTATGGTTATTTCTCCAACCGTCCGGCGTCTGTTCCCCCATCAGCTTCGCATCTCTCTCTCTCTCGGGCTGGCCCCGAGAGACCGATGGATGCCCCTGACAAACATGAGGAAAGGTGCAAGAAACGAGAAGCCCAGGAAATCCAAAGAGGGATGTTTCAAGCAATTCTAGCTGGCCCAGTCTTCAAGTCAAAGGAAACCATTGCCTTTTTACCTGGAGTGCATGTCACAGTGCCTCACGCGTGCCTCATCCTTCAGATCCACACGTGTCCCTCTACTTCTTTCAGGTCTCCCAAATAATGTAACATCAACCCATCTTGAGTTTCATTACCTCAGTGCACTGCTGGGTGACTGGGTAATTAATGTTTTTAAGAAATCTGAACTATAGTGTTAATGATATGACAGATAATACTTGTAACAACTGCATGACTTCAAAGGAGTGTTAATGTCAGAATTCAAGAAGGGTGTTTGACAGGAGGGCATATCCTGACCTATCTCAAATTGTACCAGCAACTTAGCAAGACCCTGTTTCCAAATAAAAAATAAATAAAAATAGGGCTGGGGTGCAACATGGAGATAGAGTACCTCTAGGTTCAATCCCTAGCACCACACACACATGAATTCTTCATATTTTATATTTCAAACATAGCAATATGTTTTGTGGCATAAGGGAAACAATACAAAAATGTAACTTAAAAAGGGAAACTTACAAAAATGTAACTTAAAAAGGGAAATTTACAAAAATGTAAGTATGCAAGATGACCCTGTCTCTCATCTTCCTCCACTTTCAAACCCCCACTGTTATCAATGTGTAAAGCCTGGTGTGATACTCTTCAACCTTATTCTTTGCTTACTCAATTGTTATAATTATATATATACATAGAGATATATTTATGTTTATCTGATTTTTAAAATTAATATACAATCACACTACACATCTTATCATGTACCTGATTAGTTTTAACTAATAATATACGATGGAGATTCCTACAGTTATATATGCTTATCATGTATCTATATGACACAAAGTTTCATAGAACTCAAAAAAGAGAATGGGCAAAGGCTATGAAGGGAAAATACAAAGTAAAGCAAATGTAAAAACAAACGGCTGATAAACAGAAAAGGAAAACCTCAAATTTACTGGTAATAAGGAAAGGCAAATTAAAATAATAAGGTACAATTTTATACCCATAAGATTGTCAAATATGTGAACAACTTAGGATGCCTATCACAGATGAAGATGCAGAAAAAATTGCAATATTCCTTGAAAATTATATGGAAATATTTATGAACATGTATACATATAGACATGTATATCTATTTACCTTTTAAATTTGAACACTGATAGCTTCAATTTTCTAAATTTTCAGAATTCCTGTCTTTAAATATTGCCTCTTACCTATTCTCTTTATCAATATGGCACTCCTAAAAGATAGATATTGGCATTTCTCAATCAATTTTCTTCTGTCTTCATTTATCTTTCACATTTTTCTTCTCTACTTTCTGTTTCCTTAGTAACTCTTCCCTTTCATCATTTCTTACCTATCTCTTGACTTTTTCCCTCTACTAAGGTTATTCTTATTTATAATCACTGAATATTTCATATTCTTATCTATAATTGTTAAACCCTGTGGGTCCGAGACCACCAGACTCAGTTAAGGCAGGAAGCTTCATTAGCCGTGGGGCTACCGCTCTCCAGCAAAGGCAGAAACGCAGCCCCTTTTATAGCTCACAATTAATTTCCTTTTATAGAAAGCAAGCCAGTTACAGAAGCAGAGTTCACGGGTTATGCTTTAAATCAACCAATCATAGTAAATTTTTCCTAATTTAGAAGCAAGGAGGTAGGTCTGGGGGCTTGGGCTGAGCATACAGGCAGGCGGGAACCAGTTTCCTGGGCTTTGTTGGCCAAAGGTCAGGAGGTCATTAGCATAGCTATGTGGCCAAAGGGCAGGGAGTCTAATGTTAGGGTAGGAAGCCAGGCTAAGAAAAATTACATTTAGGGCACATTACCACAATAATCACTGACTTCTAATTAGTTTATTAGATCTATCTTCATCTATCTATACCAATCAGTAGATATATAATGAAAATAATTGATAAACAGCAGACATACACATCAACTGAACTATTTTATGACTATTATGTCTCCCTCTTTGCTTTAAGAATTTTAGCCGTATTTATTTTAAAGAAATTTTTCAAATGATTCAGTATATCGATTTTCTTGAGTATACATTTCCCCTTCCCCCCTTTTAGTTGGTTGTCATTAATAGATTTGGATTTCCTTTTCTGCTTTGAAGTTGTTTCTTAGCTAGTCTTATCTGAGAATAGTCCTCCTCTTCTGCTTGTCCCTTCTTTATTTAGTCCATGATTCAAAAACAGGAAAACACATACCCCCATGCCTAGAGAAGTTGTGCTCTTATCCCCCAACAGAAACATGGCAGCCAGGCATTTGGTTAGGTGAATGCTTCTTCTTCCTGATTTTACTACCAGCAAAGAACTTGTATCAAGGTCAACCATGACCAAGGAGGGAGAGCTTCTGTAGCTTTTGTTCTTGACTCAGCAGTACAATTTGCCCTTTCAACTCAAGGAAAGGGCCCAATTCTGCGCCCTTACCATCTGTAGGGCAAGTTTACATGTCTTCTGCATAGGATTAGGGATCCCAGTTTCTGCAGCTGTTTCTCCCATTTAAACTGTTGTTGAGCATTAGCTTCTGCTGTGCTCAGAGATGTGGGTTTCCAGTTTATGTCTATACAACAGACATTGTACTTTCCATCTGTTTCTTTTATTGAGTCTGTGTTTGATCTTTTAAAAACTATTTCTATTCTTTTAAGTGATAAAACTCCACAGGTTCTTTTCCCTCCATTTTATCCTAAGGACTTTTTCTGAACCAATTGTTAAAGGCAGTTTTTAAAAAATAATTGGTATTTGGATGGTTACTTTTCTTTTCCTTTGTCCTCCTAAATATTAATAGGGCAAAATTAGGACTTTCCCCATTTTAATTGTTAGAGAATCTGAGCACATTTGGATTGGTTGAGGAACACCACAATTGTCCAATGCGTTGGAATGTATATAGTCATCTCTTAGATTGCTTCCCTTAGTCACATGCACAGATCTTTTGCCATGATCTGATATATATATATATCCTGTTGATCTAGTTCCATGGGGGAAAGTTAATACTTCAAGACAATATAGTGAAACACCCGTCATTCTTTGACTTCAATTCTAATTGTGTCACACTATTTCAAAGGCTATACACTGGTTTTTAATAATAAACATATCATTTTGGTTTATTTTTCTGTTTAACTTTCTTCCCCAATTGATGAAAAATTAAGCTATTCATAAGAAAGTGTGAATTTTCTGAAAGACAATTCAGGTATATAGTTTCAGAATTGAACATCGAGAGATTGATTTTAGAATCCTTGAAGAAAGTTAGAACATGCTCTGGAGCTAGGTTGCCTGGCTTCTAATCCTGCCTCTGTTACTTACTTATTAACTTACCCTTGCTGTTCCTTAATTTTCTAACCAATACACTGAATAACTATATTACCTCCTTTACTGGATTGTTGTGAGTTTTAGATAAGAAAAATATATAAAACACTTACAAGAGTGTCTGAAATAAATTATGCATGATGTAAGTCTTAGCAGTTGCTATTATATATGTACAGATTTAGAAACCTTGTCACACACGTATGTCAGTGACCTGCACTTAAAAAATGTTATAGTGGAAATACTAGTAAAGAGAGCCTATATTATCATTCCTCCATGGAAGTATTAATAACTGTACTTGGTATTTCCTCAGGCCTCATCATATTACTGCAAAAATGGTATCCTGTCATTAGTAATAAATACATTTTCTCCAGTCATCTGCCCTGTCTACTTCTAAGGTACTTTAGATCCATCATGAGCTCAACTGGTTTTGTTCAGGTGTCCCCATGAAGCATTTTATCCATGTATGTTTAAAGTTGGCCTCAATCAACTGTGCCCCTGCAGTCTACTCGCTGTGGATAAGGGTCTGAGTTTGTATTTGCTGTTACCTCTGCAGTGCCAGCCTCCTTTTGCTTTGCTTTTACTTGCCCCAAGGGCTGCCACTGTTGTACTGATTCAGCCTGTGTGATGATGAAGATGCCAGGGCTACCCACCCCAGGCTGGGGACATAGCCACAGTGTGTGCTTTCCTAATGCTGTGTTGTGATATCCATGTGCCAAAGCCACACTGTGTTCTTCATCACAGCCAAGAGGCCCTGACTCTCTCTGCCATTGTGTTAAACTTCCAAATATCTCACACTGACTTTGAAAATAATTCTTGAAGGTTTTATTATTAGATCTTGTACGCTTAAAAGACATAGGTAAATCCATGGGAAGCTTGGTGTGAATTTTATGGCATATCAGAATTTCCAATGTTTCCTAGGATACTATTATCCATAGATGAAGGCTCCCCTCCCAAAGGTTCTTTGTCTGTAGTAAAAATTAAACTCATTGAGCCAACTTCCATAGGCAAAGTTTCCTTATAAGAAGCTATTGCTCATAAAATACCCCAAGCTACACAGAGTTTATAGTTCTGGATGGATACATTCTTATTGGAACTTTGGGATTTATTGCTATAATGATTTCCTAACATTTTGCCAAAGGTAGATACTAATTAGATTTTTCTAAATTTCAGGTACATTTTAATAAATATTTCTACTATCATTAATTTTAATATGATTTTGCCTTATTTTCAGTGTAACAAAATAGTTAATTTCCCACTAGAATGAGTTTTTAAGTTAGTTATTATGGATTGTAAAGTGAAATACTACACTTGCTGAATATCTTACAAATAACAAATTTTGACATGAGACTAGAAAATGGATCTTTTAAGAAACAAATAATACACAGACTAGACTACCCTGCATATTGAGGTAATACAAGTCTTTATTTTTTTCACCTAAGGGTTTTAAAGATTTATTTTTCGACCTCTTGGTCTATGACATCACAGAAACTCTCAATGAAATTAGAGCCTTGTAAGTTTACTCAGGGCACAATAAATTTTTTTTCACGGCATAATAAATAAAAAACTAGACCTTTACCTTGGGTCCTATTGCCCTTCAGTGGGAATAGTAATTGTCCAAACAAAACTTTAACTGCTTAAAATATTGAACTGTTTAGATTTGTATAAGTAATAAAACTAATCATGAAACTAAGTCTGTGAAATCACATACTCAGAGTTACAAATAATATTGTTGAATGATGATACAAAGGTTAGCATTTGTTTCTATGAAAAACCTATTTGTTGAACAGCCAATAAAATTCAAAGAACTTGATTTTTGCAGCCCAACACTTTCTATATGGAGAAAGGTGTTTACTGCAAACTGCTTTCTCTTTTTGCCAATTAGCACCTACTCCTGATTCACAGTCAGGAGACCCCTGCCAAGCAAAGCCTTTGCTGAGAATTTTCTTCTTCCTGATAAAATGGAAAGAGGTTATGTAAATTCAGCATTATGTTTTTATTGAAAATGATCCAAGGTGGCATTTTAATTAATAATATTTAATATGGAATATCTATCCATCTATATCTATATCTATATCTATCCATATATATATGTCAAAAAAGTATCTTATTAAATTTTGAAAATACTGATAAACTAAGATGTTAGATATTTTAGGAACCTGGCTTTTTTTAACACAAAAATTCATAGGAATGCATTGATTTTCTATGCTGATATTATTCAAATGTTACAGCAGTGTGTTAAAGTGTGCCTGATTACCATGTCAATGTCAAGCAATTAGTACTGCAGGTGGAGGTGTGCCATGTGGATTCATTTTCCTATAGGTCTTTTTAAAAATTTTACAATTGATCTCTGAAAAAATGAATTTTTTATTTCACTTAGGGAGAGGCTTTTTGTGGAATCTGAGTTCCTTTTCATGATCATAAAATATAGATGGCAGGATATGTAATTCTTTAGTAGGAGATTATTAGTGTTATATAATAGCAAATCATAATCATATAAGAGCAGGTTTTGTGTATATAACCATGTCTTGCATATTTTGAGCTACAGACTAATTGATCTGTTTAATAATGAGATATACAACTAGGTTCTACTGTTTGACGGCCATCTTGGACCAAGTTTCAGTTTCCACTTCTTATTTAAAAGATATAGATGGCTTTCAATTGGAAAAGACTCTGGTATGTAGGTGACAATTTTAAAGAGACTACAGATGGAATTAACAAATTTTGGAAATTTCTGAAATTGTAGTCCAAAATAATGATTAAAAAAATAACTAATTTTAAAATTAAATGCATTTTCTTCCAAAATAACTTAATTTTATCAGTTACCTTGGTATGTTTCAGTACAATATAATATTATAAACTCGAAAGCAATTCATACATCCGATAGTCCATATACTAAATATTTAATATCACACATTTTATTTTATTTTTATAATATAGCTATAGTTTTAATTTTAAAAACCTTGTCCTTAATTCTACTATCTTTTAAGCTATCTTTTAAGCTATATTTCTTCTTTTTTTTCTTCATTTATTGGTGCATTGTAATCATACATCTTGATGAGATTCAGGGTGGTAGAAGCATACATGCATATATCACTCATTTAGTCCTCCCCCAATTCCCACCCCATTCCCTCCCCCTTCCATCTTTCTCATGCTCAGCATAGTGATTGATTTGATAAGTTTGTGTATATATATCATGTGCATTAGAGTGTTTCCCTCTTCTCCCCTCCCATCTCCCTAAGTTAGGTCACCTTCTTTACTCATCTAAGGTTTTCTTCTTCTTTGTCTGGAGTCCCTTCTATGTCCCATTCTCCCTAGCTTCTACATATTAGGGAGATCATCCTACTTTTCACTCTTTGTGACTGACTAATCTCCAATTCCCTCCATCTCCCTGCAAATGATGTAATTTTGTTCTTTTTATGGCTGCGTAAAATTCCATTGTGTACATATCCCATAGTTTTGTAATCCATTCATCTGTTGATGGACATCTTGGCTGGTTCCAAAGTTTGGCAATTGTGAATTGTGTAGCTATAAACATAGATATGCATGCATTAGGCTGGTAGTTTGGTTTCAGTTCTTTTGGGTAGATACCTAGAAGTGGTATAGCTGGGTCATATGGTAGGTTCATTCCCATTTTCCTGAGGATCCTCCACACTGTTTGCCAAAGTGGTTGCACTAATTTGTAAACCCACCAACAGTGTATTAGGGTTCCTACTTCTCCACATCCTCACCAGCATTTGTTGTTGTTTGTTTTTTAATGACTGCCACTCTAATTGGGATTAAGTGAAATCTCAGGGTAGTTTTGATTTGCATCTCTCTGATTGCTAATGATGTTGAATATTTTTTCATACTTTTATTGGCCATTTGTATTTCTTCTTCTGTGAAGTGCCTATTTAGTTCACTTGCCCATTTTTTGATTGGGTTATTTGCTTTTTTAGCAGTGAGTTTCTTGAGTTCTCTGTATATTCTAGATATTAGTCTTCTATTAGAGGAGTAGCTGGCAAAAATCTTCACCCATTTTGTCAGCTCTCTGTTGAGGTTCTTGATAGTTTCCTTTGCTGCACAGAAGCTCTTCAGTTTAATGCAATCCCATGTATTTATCCTAATTTTAATTTCCTGTGTCTTTGGGGTCTTGTTGAAGAAGTTTTTACCTATGTCTATGTGTTGAAGTGTTGGACCTATGTCCTCTTCAAGTAGCTGCAAGATCTCTGATCTAATTTCCAGGTGTTTGATCCATCTTGAATTGACTCTTGTGCAAGGTGAGAAAGCGGGGCTTATTTCTATTTTTCTGCATATAGTTAGCCAGATTTGCCAACACCATTTGTTGAAGAGGTTATCTTTTTTCCAGTGTATGTTTTTGGCTCCTTTGTCAAAAATCAATTGGCTGTAGGTGTGTGTATTTTTTTCAGAGTCTTCTATTATGCTTCTTTCATCTATGTGTCTGCTTTTGTTCCAATACCATGCTGTTTTGTTAATATTGCTTTGTAGTATAGTTTGAAGTCAGCTATTGTGATGCCTCCTTCATGGTTCTTGTTGCTGAGAACTACTTTGACTATTCTGGGTATTTTGTTGTTCCAAATGAATTTAAGGACTGATTTTTCTATGTCTGTGAAGAATGACCTTGGTAATTTAATGGATACTGCATCGAATCTGTAGATCACTTTTGGAAGAATGGCCATTTTGATGATATTTATTCTGCCTATCCAAGAGCATGGGAGGTCTCTCCATCTTCTAAGATCTTCAATTTCTTTTTTCAATGTTTTATAATTTCCTTGTAGAGGTCTTTTACACCCTTGGTTAAGTTTATTCCCAAGTATTTTATGTTTTGGGGGATATTGTGAGTGAAATTTTTTTCTGGACTTCTTTTTCAGTGGATTTATGGTTGGCATACAGAAAAGCTTCTGATTTTTTAAGATTGATTTTGTTTCCAGATACTTTGTTGAATTTGCTGATCAGTTCTAAAAGCCTTCTGGTTGAGTTTATGGGTCTTCTAAGTATAATATCATGTCATCTGCATAGAGATAGTTTTACTTCTTCTTTTCCTATTTGTACTCCTTTGATTTCCTTCTCTTGCCTTATTGCTTTGGCTAGAGTATTGAGTACTATATTGAAAAGGAGTGATGATAGCGGACATCCTTGTCTTGTTCCTGTTTTTAAGGGGAACTCTCGTAGTTTTTCCCCATTCAACATGATGTTGGCTGAGGACCTATTGTATATTGCCTTTATGATGCTGAGGTATTGTGATGATGCGTAGTTAGAGCTTGTTAGCCAGAATAATTTGTTAGCTACAGTGACTCCATACTTGTTACTCAGAATGACCTCAAACCTGGCCCTAAAACAGGGAAGTTGGCCTTGAAAAAATTAAACCAGGACATTGGCAGGATAGTTAACAGATTGTCGTAACAACATATTATAATTCATTGTGTTATTGTTATCTTGCTAACTGCCTATTCTTGTTTCTGTACTTTCGTTATGCTTACCTTGCTTGGCGTACCTGAATACTATGGGAACCATAGGGTCTTCCCACCCCCTGCTGTGGAAACCTGCCATGAGAATCTCAGTTTCATCCTGAGCTTATATTGTATCTTACCCTATATAAAAAAAATGCTGGAAGGCAGTCAAGTACTGCACTTGGCTCTCATGCCTGTGTAGTCTTTCTGGCCAATAATAAAGACTCTCATTTAACACCTTTGGTGGTCTGATTGGTCTTGAATGGGACCCTCCCTCACAACAGTATGTTCCTTCTATTCTAATTCTCTGCAGTGCTTTTATCATGAATGGGTGTTGGATTTTGTCAAATGCTTTTTCAGCATCTACTGAAATGATTATGTGATTATTGTCTTTAGTTCTGTTTATGTGGTAAATTACATGGATAGTTTTTTGTATGTTGAACCAGCCTTGCATCCCTGGAATGAACTTGACTGATATATAATTTTCTTTATGTGGTTTTGAATGCACGTTGCTAGTATTTTATTTAGAAGTTTTGCCATCTAAGTTCATCAACAATATAGGCCTGTAGTTTTCTTTTCTTGAGCTGTCTTTATTTGATTTTGGTATTGATGTAATGTTGGTTTCATAGAATTTATTTGGGAGAGTCCCATTTTTTCTATTTCCTGGAATAGATTGAGGAATATTGGGATTAGCTCTTCTACAAAGGTTTTATAAAATTCATCTGGGAAACCCTCTGGTCCTGGTCTTTTCTTTGATGGTAGGCTCTTTATTGCTGCTTCAATCTCTTTGATTGCTATTGGTTGGTTTAATTTTTCTATATCTTCTTGATTCAATTTAGGAAGGTTGTGTGTGTCTAGAAATTTGTCAATTTCTTCTAGGTTTTCCATTTTGTTGGAGTATAGCTTTTCAAAGTAGTTTTTGATAATCCTCTGGATTTCCAAACTATTGGTGGTAGTATCTTCTTTTTAATCTCTTATTTTAGTAATTTGGATTGATTATCTCTTTCTTTTGGTAAGGTTGGCCGATGTTTTATCTATCATGTTTATTTTTTTGAGAAACCAGATTTTGGTTTTGTTGATTTTTCGTATTTTTTTGTTCTCTACTTCATTGATTTCTGCTTTGATTTTAATAATTTCCTGTCTTCTACTGGTTTTGGGTTTGGACTGTTCCTGCATTTCAAGGGCTTTGAGGTCTGTCATTAGGTTATTTATTTGGTGATTTTCTCAGTACTCAGTACTATGAATTTTCCTCTTAATACTGCCTTAAGAGTGTCCCAGAGATTTTGATACGTTATGTGTCTATTTTTGTTTGTTTCTAGGAATTTCTTAATTTCTCCCCTATTTCTTCTGTGACTCATTCTTCATTCAGCAGTGTGGTGTTCAGTCTCTGTGTTTTTATGAGGTTTCTCTGTGTCTTCTTACAGTTGATTTCTAGTTTCATTCCATTATGGTCTGAAATGACGCAGGGGATTATGTCACATTTTTTGAACTTGCTCATACTCACTTTGTGGCCTAGGATTGGTCTAATTTAGAGAAGGTTCCATGAGCAGCTGAAAAAAAATGTGAATTCAGCTGTAGTTGGATGGAATATTCTGTATGTGTCTAGTAGGTCCATTTGGTTTATGGTGTTCCTTAGGTCTGAGGCATCTTTACAGACTTTTTGTCTTGAAGATCAATCTAATGGTGTGAGAGGAGTGAAGTCTTCCAATATTATTGTATTGGGATCTATGTGTGATGTAATGCCATTAAGAGTTTGTTTTATGAAAATTGTTGCACCTATGTTTGGGGCATAAATGTTGACTATCATTATGTCCTCTTCCTGGGTTATTCCTTTTACCAGTAAAAAATAAGCTTTGTCTTTTCTGATAAGTTTAGGTTTGAAGTCTAATTTGTCTGACATCATAGTTGCTACTTCTCTTTGTCTTCGAGTTCCATTACCATGGATTACCTTGCTCTAGCTCTTCGCCTTTAGTTTGTGAGTATCTTTACTTGTAAGGTGTGTTTCTTGCAGGCAGCATATAGATGGATTATGATTTTTTATCCATGTTGCCACCTTATGTCTTTTGAGTAGGGAATTGAGGACATTTATATTCAGTGTGGTTATTGAGAGATGATTCTTAATTCCTAACATTTTGAGTTTTAACTTCTGTTTGAGGTAGCGTTTTTTCTTCTTTGCTTAGTTGTTCCTTTGATAGAAATTATTACTTCTCTGGTTCTGGAGTTTATTTACTATTTCTTCTTTGTAATTAATATCTTTGAGTTTTTTTTCTCTACTGCTGGTTTGGCAGACATAAATTCTTTCAGCTTCTGCTTGTAGTGGAAGATTTTTATTTCCCCATCAAATTTGAAAGATATCTTTGCTGGGTGGATAAATCTTGGTTGGAAGTTGTTTTCTTTCAGAGTTTGGAATGTGTCACTCCAGGCCCTCCTGGTGGTTCCATATGTTTTCTGTACCTGTGTGGCGACCTCTTTTTCTTGTTTGAAAAATTTTCTAATATTACTTCTCTGAAAAGATTATTGATTCCTTTGGTTTCAACTTCTATTCCCTCTTCTATGGCTATTATTCTTAGGTTTGCTCTTTTAAAATTGGCCGAGATCTCTTCAATGTCCAAGTCATGCTGTTGATTTTTTTTTTTTTTGTAAATTATAAACTAGCCATTCACTTTTGGAGTGGTCATCTTCTAAGAGTGAGATTCTGTTTTCCATGTGGTCTAGTCTACTGGTGTAAGTTTGTATTGGTGCCTTCATTTCAATTATTGCATCCTTCACTTCATTCAGAGCTTCTTTTGATTCCTGTTCAGGGTGTCTGATTCTTAATTTATTTGATTATTCATCCCTTACAGACTCTCTGAATTCTTTTCAGAAATCCTGTATCATTTCTACTGTTAAAGTTCTGAATTGTCCTTCTGGCAATCTTTGCAATTCTGTATTGGTGGGTTCTGTTATTGTGGAGTTGTGGGAGCTCATTGTTTCGTTTCTATTCTTCCTTCTCATGATTTCAGGTTTCTTAAGTTCATATCTTTTTTTCTTTTGGTAGCTCTCTCTCACTCTATAGGTTTCCTATGTCTAATCTCTCTCCCTTTGTAGTATCTTATTCTGGAGGTAGATATTTACTATTAGGTACTTTACTTAAAAGTGAGTAGCCTCTACTGTATGGTTATTCTTAGCTCTCTGTTGTGTGTTTATCACTCTTTAATACCTACTTTGAAATCTGTGTCCCCTATCATCCCACTGTTGTTCTGCCTTTAGATCGTCCATACTGGGTTGCAATTACTCTGGGGCTCCTTCTGCCCACTGCAATGGTGATGTTGATGAGTTCCAGGTGTTGAAATCCAAGGACCTGTCTGTCACCTCTGTAATAGGGAGTAGACTCAGAGGTGAGGGTAGAACAGTTTGTGTCTTGTGCATTTTTAAACTTCAATGTGCAGGCTGTTGAGTGGTTTCATCTGTCAGCTGTGGTTAGTTTGTCTTTAGTGTCTGGCAGTACTTTCTGGTGGTCCATCTATTTGGTCCAATCTCAGCTGTAGGGGTTAGAGGAGTCAGATGGTATATACAGGGGCAAGTTGTGTTTTATTCAATGGTGAAGGGTGAGGAGGAAGGAGCTGGAGTAAGGAATGCAGGAATATGCTAAGTAGAGAATAGAATCATCTAGAATATGAGTTTGAGTGTAGTTATGTCATATATAGTAGAGATTAGAGATAGTGAAGATAAAGGAGAATTCTAGTCGCCAGTGTATTATAATTAGATATAGTGATACGAAAAAGATTTAATGCAAGGTACTGGTAAACAGGTTCACTTGGAGTCCGACAGATAAAACTGAACACAAAATAAGGAGAGGAGATAAGGAAGGAGATAGAAGATAGGGAAAAGCTAGCAAAAGTGTTGGGGAAAAAACACAAAAATACAGAAAAACAATAAAAACAAAACCCTATAAATATATAAGTGCATAGCAGCAGCAAAAAATGAGTATCATATAGAACAAAACGGCAAAGAGGAAAAAATTATATATATATATGTATATATATGACAACAATAAAAAATAATAAATAAGAAAGAAAAAATAAAAAAAAGTGGAGTCCTGTTCTGGCTAGTCTTGGCATGGGACACTGGCGCTTTCCACTGCCTGTTTGTCTCTCTCTGTCTGCTTCAGTGCATGTCCCACTCGGGCTGGTTGGTGCAGGTGTGGGACACCAGCGCTTCCCACTGCCCCTGACTCTTTGTCCCTCTCTGCCTGCTTCGGCGGTGCCGAGTCCCATTTGGGCTGGTCTGGGCGCAGTCGTGGGACTCAGCACTCTCCATAGGAGGCTGGGTTGGTCTGCAGCTTTCAGACCTGCTGTATTCCTCAGAGTTTTGTGTGTGGTTGAAGCCACAGACTGCTTGTGTTCCCACCCCCCTTTTTTTGGGGGGTGGGAGGGCTCTTTTCAGTTATCCTGTGAGGGTGCTGCACTCACCTCTATTGGGTTGCGATGGACATGGAAGTGGATGTAGTCATCCTTCTCCATCTTTTTGTCATGGGGCTGTGGGATTTTGTGGCTGGTGATCTCTATGTCTGTGAGTACGGTCTCAGGTTGCTGATTACAACACTTTTCAGGTCTTCTGAGGGTTCCTGCTGGTCTGCTGATCTAGTCTGCGGACTGGGTCTGCGGCTATGTCTCTGGTTGGCTGCCTTATTTTTTTCCCCCTTTTTCAGCCTGGTTGTTAAACAGTGGGCTTGTATATATTCTTGAGTGTCGTTGTCTTCAGTTCCTATCTACCATGAAGGTAGTATGGGATGTGAAGTGCTGTTTAGTTCGGGGCTACAGAGAGGAAGTAGGGATAGGCTCATCTGGGTGTCTCTACTCCACTGCCATCTTGGATCCTTTCCTCTTTTAAGCTATATTTCTAAATATGAATAATTGAAGACGTTTATTCTTGCTTCCCCATGTATGCCTGAATAGAAAGAAATAATCTCAGCTACTTAGTGAGGCCCTTTGCAACTTAATGAGACCCTGTTTCAAAATAAAGAATAAAAAAATAGGGCTGGGGGTATAGCTTGGAGGTAGAATGCCCCTGGGTTCAATTCCCAGTACCGCAAAAAAAAAAAAAGAAAGAAAGAAATGAATTTTTACTTCACTGTTACCCTTTTAACAAAAATATTTGCCCATTTCCATTGTTTGACAGCTTCACAAATTATTTTCTTTGATTTGGGCTTTCAGGTGTATATTTCTGTATAACAATTCTTTTCAACTTTGAGTGATAATATAGAATTATCAATATAAAAATGAAGGGTTTCAGATGAGGGAAAAAAAAGAAAGTTAATATGGTTAAAATGTATTTCACTACAGTTATTTTCCCCAGATTTTCAATGTAACAAGAGCAGACATTACACAGAAAATTGACCCAGCACATTTTTTGGTCCACTAGCAGTAAGCAGTGAGTTGAAACTTTGTCACACTAGAATGTGGAATGTGTATGTTTAGATCCATATAAACTTGAAGTATGTCTATATATTCATTATTTGGCTTCTATCTTTCTGGTGGTATGGTTTTTTAAAAAACAAAATTATACTAGGTGTGGTGGCACACGCTTGTAATCCCAGTATTTGGGAAGCTGAAACAGGAGGATCGCAGGTTCAAAGCCAGCCTCAGCAACTTAGTGAGACCCTGTTTCAAAATAAGGAATAAAATGGGGATGGCGGTGTAGCTCGGAGGAAGAATGCCCCTGGGTTTAATCCCCAGTACCAAAAAAAATTACAACAAATCTAATTTTGGATATTTTAATTGACTTATTTTCAATTCTAAAATTGTGTAGCAGTCCACACCAAAAATTGTTCACAATGCTCCCTCCTCCCCTGCGCATGCACAGGTCATATTTATAGCCTGCAAAAAGGAAGTAACATACAGAAAACAGAAGAGAGGCAGAAAGACAGCTGGATTAATTATAGCTAGGCATTTGCCTTATCTGTGGTTTGAATAGTTGACTGCCTGTGATTGGCTGAAGCTCTAATGCAATCATCAGCAGAGACATACCTATTTGTTACAAAGGCAAATTCCAAGTTAGGTTTTTATTTTGCTTATCTAATGTTGCAGCTCCTTACATGAGGATCTACAGAGATTTTCTCAGGCCAAACCTGAATGGTCAATAAATTTGTATTTCCATTTTTAGAGCTATCAAATAAGAATTGATCTTTTCTGTTTTTGTCTCCCTATTATAAGAATTAATTAAATTGTTCAAAAGACATTTATTAATAAATATGAATCACCATGCTAAGTACTAAGAATGTAAAAATAAACCATAGGCTCTACTGTCAAATTCTCACAGACTTTGGAAGGGAAAACGGATATTAAATAGATAATTATAAAAAGTTTATATGGTCATTTATAATAAGATATGTGCAAAGTGGTAGGGACATAAGTGGGAGATAATAAATAAAAGACATAGGAATGAGAAATAGTGAGGATGCTAAAGGCAGTTTGGTATATCAGATGTAAGAAAATGTTAAAAAACTATACCACCATATTATTCACATGCCCTATAATTCACTTGTTGAAAGGGCACAACTCAAAGCATTCACACAGAGTTGTACAACCATCACTTCAATACAATTTTAGAACATTGTAAGATATACTTTTAGAAGACATTAGCATGCCTCAATATTTGAAATTTAATTAATTTTCAATATAAAAGATATATTTGAGTCATATTTGGGGCGTACTGCCTAACAGCTCTGTTATCAATTACTTGGTATTTTTCAAAGAGAGGAATAAGGAACAACTTGAAATTTATTCTCTTTTATATTTCATGCTGGCTAGACAGATTGTCTTAAAAGAAACATTTTCCAGCTTTAGTAACATTTAACGACCTAATATAAATGGAATCAATTGATGTAACACAAATTTAAATGCAATAAATATTTTACAGGCCTACATTTGTCCTTAGTTTTAGAAGAAAGATGACTTATTTATTAGGGACTACACAAAGTTATTAATTTCACTTTAAATCTAAGGGCACCCCTTACATAATAATCAAAATGTTATTTATTTATTAATTAAATATTTTATCATATTTAAAGTTTTCTTTTTTAGGATATTTTCACTTAATTTAAATTAATTGATATGCTTTAAAATATCTGAAACTTTCAATTTTATTAGTTTTAAGCTTAAGTTTCAAACAAACACACACACACACACACACACACACACACACACACATACACACACTATATTTCAATTGATATAGTTGGGTTAACCAGTTTCCACTCTATCTCATGTAAAAAGTAAGTTGTAGAAACCCTTTGTATATAAATTTTGCTCTGCAGTACAAGTATGAAAAACTATACATAGGTTAGACCAAATCCAACTCATTGACAAGTAAACAGTATAACAGATTTGGAGGAAGACAAAAATAGAATTGTGCTTCAGTTAATACAGGCACATTAGAATATTTCAAAAATGGTGTGAGTTTTAAAACAAGTTTTTGGGATTTGAATTGACTTTCAGTATATCAGTCATTTAATGTATCACAAATTTATCATACATTTATATAGATGTCAAGTGATTCATCAAGTGATGCATAAAAATTCTACTATTAAAACTAGATTTTATAAACGTTTTATTATTTTTCAGGTAGCTTGTTAGCAAGACTGGATTAACTAAAAAAAGTATATATAAAGTGTGTTGATATAAAACAGTATACTAAAAAATTTACATTTAGAAATATGAAAAACAAATATTTGTTTAATTAAAAAACTATTATTTAGAAATTATTAATATTATTATAACAATTTTAAAGGGCCACAATCACCAGCCGGGCGTGGTGGTGCACGCTTGTAATCCCAGTACTTTGGGAGGTGGAGACCGGAGGATCCGGGTTCGCAGCCAGCCTCAGCTCTCTCTCTCTTCTCTCTCTCTCTCTCTCTCTCTCTCTCTCTCTCTACCTAGTGAGGCCCTCCACAACTTCGTGAGACCCGGTTTCAAAATAACGTATAAAAAAATAGGGCCGGGGGTGTAGCGCGGAGGTAGAACGCCCCTGGGTTCAATCCCCGGTACAGCAAAAAAAAAAAAAAAAAAAAAGGGCCACAATCAATTCCTAAAAATTTCTTCTCTGTGAAATATATCAAACAATTTATTTTAATAGCTCCTATATTAAAAATATAGGAGCTTTGTGGCCCAAAGCAACAGTAAAATATTAGGATATAAATCTTACAAGGACTCCCTGAACTTACTATTGTTATTGAATTCCTTGCACACCTCTTTGGCAAGTATTCATTCCACCTCTGCTTGAGTTCTTTCAGTATGTGACTCCTGGTCTGGTCTAAATTTTCTTATTTTGAGTAGAACATGCTTTAGTTTACCCATGATGAGAGTTTTAGTGGCACACATTTGTAATTCCAGGACTTGGTAGACTGAGACAAAAGGATCTCAGGTTTGAGGCCAGCCTCAGCAATTTAGCAAGTTCCTCAGTAACTTAGCGAAACTCTGTTTAAAAAAAAAAATTTTTTTTTTTGCAGTACTGGGGGTTGAACCCAGAGGCATTCTACCTCTGAGCTATACTCCCAGCCCTATTTTTTATTCTTTATTTTGAAACAGGGTCTCACTAAGACCCTGTGGAGGGCCTCACTAAGTAGCTGAGGCTGGCTGCGAACCCGGATCCTCCTGTCTCAGCCTCCCAAGTACTGGGATTACAAGCATGCGCCACCATGCCCGGCAAAAAATACATATATTTGTAAAGGTTTGGGAGTGTGGCTCTGCAGTAGAATGCCCTTGGGTTCAATTCCCAGTATCAAAACAAAACAAAACAAAAATTAATTACTTCACATCACGTACATTGCTATGAATTGTCATTCAGACCTGCCATCTTCACAGTTTTTCTTACTGAATGCAACCGGAGTGAAAGAAAAATACCCACAGTTTTGAACATTTCAATTTGTGTTTTTCAAGATACAACATGCCTGCTAATGGTGTTATGTAGTTTGATTTTAGAGGATTTATTTTCTGTTAATAATTGTTAGTGGTCATGTATATTAGAAAACAATAGCTAACATTTTTTATTTCATAAACATTATTGTGTAGGGTAACATTAAAGTAGGATTTAGTTTTAAGAAGCAAGTCAAATTTGTAGGAAAATATTAATTGCTAGTGCAGCAGATTCTCATATACAAAGTAAATGAATAAGTGAAATTTGGCAGAATGGGTTTCTACTTTTAATTGTAGTCCACCTGTGACAGAGAAATGACTATGCTGTGTTTTATCTTCCTCTTCATGGCAGTGAAGGACTGAAGTAGGAGAATGTCGGTTTTTTAAAGAGGGACATTGTTTAGATTTGTTGAACTTTATACACAGATCCCTTTCCCATGAGTTATCTTGCCTCAGAAACTCAGGACACAGTATGAAAGCAAATCCTTTAGGGCGGAATAAATCTGGACTAATGAGGAATTCTCTCTCTCTAGCCAAATCACAGTGGAATCTTTCTGCAAATCATAAATGAGCAGTACGTCCCACAGAAGAAGGCGTTTGGAGGAAAAGTTTTAAAGAATGGTGGAAAGGATTTGAGAGAAGCAATTCACTCTTCAAAGTTTATTCACCTAATGATTCTTAAAGCAACAATTTGCTTTTTGGTGTTTCTATTTAATGTTTTTTCTACTGGCAGCAAAGGAAGGAATTTTAGGCTAGCTGATGCTTCAATGAGTATTACTCCCTCCTTTGCAGCCATAGTGTCTTTGAATGGGTTATTCTGTCTATTGAGATGATTGTCTCAAGACATCAACTCACTTGAATTGTCAGGATTTTCTTACCTTCTCCCAGAAATGAAAATTAAAAGCTGTTAAACTAGAAATCATGTGTTTGATAAAACGTCAATTTTATATAAGACCTGCAATTTTACTGGTATGCATGTTTAAGAAAACAGCCCAGACCAAAGAATTGTCCAGCTTTAAACAAATTGAATTGCCAAGGTACAGATTCATGAGATAAATAAATGGCTATTTAAAATCACTGATTTGTGGAGTGGGGTTTTGTTGTTGTTGTTTTGTTTATTGTGTTTTGCTTTGTTTTTTACATGGTAAAAGCAACTGCTACAATCCTTAAATTTATCTGGTTAATTTCAGATACTGAAAGTCAAATGAACATCCAAGCAAATCAATGCCTAGAAGCAAGGAAAACTCTCACAATAGCTTAAATTGAATAGTTTCAGTTAGATAACAGCAATAAATTTGGTGTCTTTTGCACAGCACAGTGAGTATAGTTATGAATAATGTATTGAATATTTTCAAATGGCTAAAAGAGAGGATTTTAAGTGTTCCCACCACAAAGAAATGATAAATGTTTGAGGTGATAGATATGCTAATTAGCCAGATTTGATCATTCCACAATATATGTAACAAAATATAATTTTGTATGCCATAAATATATGCCATTTTGTCAATTAAAATAAAACTTAAAAAGAAGCAAAGGAAAGGAAAAAGTGTAACAAAAGAAAAATGGAATATGCATTTTCAGTGGAATTAGAAATAAGGGCTTAATATGGATAAAACTAAAGAAGGATGACAGTGAATGTGTATAAAAATAAAACAAAGCAAATCTTATTTTCACATTGCACCTAATTTAGAAAACTAGAACTATGATCAAGGATGCCAGGAGTTATTATTGGAAGATGGAGATATCTTAAAGCAGTAATCTAATGGAGAAATAACATTATATATAATTAATTAATGGAAATTATAACAAGGGCACATATACAATTTTCTTAGGGAAGAATTTTGACAGATTAATAAGGAGTAGCTTCTTTTTAGAAAGAAGAAACCATATTTTTATTTCTGATCTCAACTGATATTGCTATTTTAATAAGATGTCACAAAAATAAAGAAACAGCAAACCTGAAACCATAGCAATTATTGATAGTAATAGCATAAGGAAGACAAAATATAATTTTCCATTGTTGGAAAATAGATTATGTCAATATCTACCTCCAACATTTTTTTAATTATTAGGCTGGTATCTCATTTACATGAGGTTATAATGGTGATTCTGCCAAACAGTCAAAAAAAGTCTTACTCCTTTATCTTTATATACAGTGTGCATGATAATTTCATTATATACTAGTCTTTCAATTGCTGTGTAACAAAGCACCCCCAAATTGTGGCTTAAAAGCATAATGATCATTTTAGTTTGCTCACACATTTGGGTGTTGACTGGGCTCTGGTAGGCAGCTCTTGCTCAGTGCCTCACTTGATTGCATCAGGCAGTGGCTGGGGTCATCCGTCCCCTGGGATCGTCCATCCCCACTCACATACCTGATACCTAAGTGAGGAAGGCCCAAAGAGACCGCACTAGGTATCTGTCTTTCCCACTATCGGGAGTGCATGTCTGTGGCCTGTTGCACCGAGGCCCAAGGCTTCCAGAGCAAGTGTCCTCAGAAAGGCCAGCAGAAGTTGCATGGCCTTTGTAAACCGGACCTCACACATCTCACAGTGGTACCTTGCCAATGTATTCTCATTTTTCAAGACAATTACAAAGCCTCACATTATTCCAAGGGAGCAAATATAAGCTCTACTTCCCGATGAAATGACAATCCAAGACTTTTGTTTGTTTCTTTTTGTTTTTTGTAGTACTGGAGATTGAAGCCAGGGGTCTCTACCACTGAGCTACATCCCTGGCCCTTTCCATTTTTCACTTTGAGACAGTGTCTTGCTAAGTTGCCCAGGCAGCCCTCAAACTTGTGACCTTCCTGCCTCAGCTTTCCTAGGAATATTTTTTAATACCACTGTATATATCTATTTCTATTTATCCTTTTTCTTTTTTTTTGCCATACTGGGGATTGAACCCCAGGGCTTTCTACCTCTGAGTTATACCGCCATTCCTATTTTTTATTCTTTTATTTTGAAACAGACTCTCACTAAGTTGCAGAGGGTCTCATTAAGTAGCTGAGGCTGGCCGCGAACCTGAGATCCCCCGTCTCAGCCTCCCAAGTACTAGGATGACAAGCGTGTGCCACCACACCTGCCTCCTATTTCTATTTATCTTTATCTTTACATACCTTTCTTTCTGCCTATTCTCACTGCCTATACATATGTGTGTGTGTGTGTGTGTGTGTGTGTGTGTGTGTGTGTATGGTATATATATATATATGTATCATAGACACACTTTGGAGATGGCCCACTGGTTATATATATATGGATTCATTTAAATTTTTTCTTTAATAGTATATGCAACTTTTTATTTTTCTACTGTGCTTATTTAAAAGTTACTTAGCATACCTTTGTAGAATGGCCTTGGGTATGGAAATCTGTTTTCAGCAAAATTTATAAAAATAACTTGTTTTATTTTCAGAATGTATGAAATCTGTGGAAGACTACTTTGAAAACATTAAATTGGCCGGGTGTGGTGGCGCACGCTTGTAATCCCAGTACTTTGGGAGGCGGAGACCGGAGGATCCGCGTTCCCGGCCAGCCTCAGCACGCGCGATCTCTCTCTCTCCTCTCTCTCTCTCTCTTTCTCTCTCTCTCTCTCTCTCTCTCTATCTCTCTCTCCCTGTCTCTCTCTCTCTCTCTACCTAGTGAAGCCCTCCGCAACTTCGTGAGACCCGGTTTCAAAATAAAGCATAAAAAATAGGGCGGGGGGTGTAATGCGGAGGTAGAAAGCCCCTGCGTTCAATCCCCGGTACCGCAAAAAAAAAAAAAACATTAAATTGAGATATTAAAAAAATAAAAATAAAAATGTGATAATGACTAAGAAAGTCAAGAGGAAAGTTAAGACACCACCTCAGTGGAAAGAAAAGGGATAGTCTATGTTTTGCTTTCAGAGTAAAATCCTTACCTTTGTGCTGAATAAAGTGAATTAAAGCTTGTAAGTGTGAAAATGAAAAATATCAGCTATTTCCTTAAGTACATGATTATAAAGACTAATTAGATCAGTGATTTACAAGCTTTTAGATCAGTAATTTCAAAGCTTTTTTGAAGTATTTCTTTGATGTATTGCACTTTTAACATTTTTTATTGGCATTGCTTTTCTTTATTTAAAATTAAGTAAATAATTAGTGATTCATCTGATGATAAATTGATAAGTAGAATAAAATTTTACCTGTATATGGTGCTGTTTTCGATTTCATCTTAAGCTTATTTATATTGGGGTCAGTCAGATTCTAGGAAATTATGTCGGGAAAATAATAACAAATCTTTTTTTATTTTACTATATTCACATAGTAGCTAACAACCAAAATTTTAGAAACTGAGAAAATATGAGTATTTTCAGTTAACTGACAAATAATTATCCCAGTTTTCCTTAATGTAAATCCTGCATTTGTGTTAATAACTAGAGTGTGTGTGGGGGGGGAGAAAATGGTGGGGGGAGATTTTTTTAACAGAGTCCCCATCCTGTCTAGACTATATGAACAGTTGACTATTAATATGTGAGTAATGTATTTTTAATGAGAGAAAAATTGTGTATATGTAAAGAATTTAGCTGAGAAAAGCACTTTGTACAAATGCAATATTTTAGGGCTTTTAGAAATGGATGGATAGACAGGTACATAGATATTGTTTTAGGGACAATAATAAAGACAATTTTAAAAAAATTTTAAATCCTTAAGCAAGGGTCTGATACATCAGTAGCAGCACACATGAAGAAGCATGGATCCTCACAGGTATCTCAGCCTCAGGGGCCTCTGCTTAGTCTAGGCCTATGTCCGTTCACCAGAACTATCCTGTCCTAGGACCTTCATTCTATATTCTGGATTCCTGTTTGGGTTTCCTCCCTCAGTAATCTAATACTGAATCCTAAAATTGAATCGTAAGTTCCACGTGCTATCATCAAGTAGCATTCTATATTTTTCACCCTGGCACCTTCCAGAAATTGTACTTATTTGTATAAGTTGATTAATGTAAGGTTATAAACATCTCAAGTGCAAGAGGCATGATGGTTCAGCTTACCTTTAGTTCATTTCCTAGCACTGCACCTGGAATAGAGTAGGTACTCAATAACTATTGTTCGAATTAAAAGATTACTGTTTTAACCCTAGAGAAAAAGGAAGGGGCAGCTTCTTAAAAAAAAAAAAAAAACTCTGAGTAGAAGGGAAAGTGGAAAGAAGGCAGGAAGGAAGAAGGGAAGGCAGGCAGACAGGCTAAGCAGATTCTCCTTCCTCTCTCCCAATCCACATCTCTTCAAGACAGGAGATCCTTTTGCAACTTAGAGCAAGGCAGCTGCTGCAGTGGGGGTGGGGAGGGCTACCCTCCATAGAGACCCAGGGACCAGGGCTTTCCCTTGCCTGATGATTACATTTCAAAGGCTTGGCTTCCAGGTCCTTAGACTAGACCTCCTAGGTTATAAAACTGGGAAGAGGCTTTTAAAAAGATTTACATGTCAAAGAAGCAGAGAAAGAATTTACAAGGACAAGTTTTCTAAAGTAAAGGCTCTAAGGAATGGAGGGCTAGGCCTAGAGTCAGAAAGAATTCCCTTTAAAGTTTACTGGAAGTGAGAGGAACATTAAGGCTGCCTGTGGACAAGTTGCTCTGAATCCTAAATGTTTTTTTTTTTTCTTGGTATTAAGTCCTCATCCCATAGTATCTCTGTTCATGATTAAACAAAGGAAGTTGAGAAAGATGTGCTGGTCTCCAGGCCTCCGCTTCCAACCTTCCTGCATCAGCCAGGGCTGCTCTTCTCAGGGCTCATGTGTTTCATTCCTCCCAGGGCATATCTTCTACCCTAATCAAAGTGGATTTCTCAGGAGCTCTGAACCCTTGGAAGCTTACCCCCTGGCCAAAGTTGAAAGGGTTATTTTTAGTCTAGTGGAAAAGCAGGCAGGACTCAATTCCTGCAATACTCCCCGAGGCCACTGGCTGTTAGCACCACCCTGCAAAAAGTTTTCTTTTCTGTTGCTCACCTAGAAAGTTCCTAAAAGCAGGAACTTTCAAGCTGATCTCTGAACCTGCCTCCTGTCCTCCTTGTGTCTGGAAGTTCCCCAGCTAGGCTTTCCTGTACTTCACCTGTCAGCCCACTCTTCTATCAGCTTCAGTAAGATTCACCAGAAGCCCTGTTCCCATCCAAGGAGACCTCTAGGCTCTGTAGCCAAAGACTCACCTTCTTCCTAAGCTATTGTAGAGAACTGGTCTTTTTCCCGCCGTCCACTGGTTTGTGGTGTTTGTGTGGTCTGGCAGTCAGGGCTCAGAGCGCCCCATAATCTTTATGTGAGACAAGCCGCTGACTTGAGACCTGGGACCTGTTTGTGTCTTTCAGCCCTGCTTTTTTGAAGAATCCAAGAAAGACAGTCAGGCAATCGCTGCTAGGGAACCCTTGTCTTTACTCTGCCTTGAACTTCCTGAGAGAATATTACTGCTCATGCCGCCCTGCTAGGAGCTTCTGGGTGGAAACAGAACACTAAAACTCAATCATTCCCTGTCCACCAATACCTCACCTCTATTTTTCACACCAGGGCACTTCTAGGGAGTATATATGGCTGAATGTCCAGGAGAAAGGTACTTGTTTATTTTTCTTCTAAAATGCAGAAGGAAAGGATTTGCTTCTTCCAGATCTGAGCTACAAGTAGGAAAAGGTTTTCAGTAAGAGATTATAAATTATGGCCTGGGAGTTTATCTGACATTTCATCCTCTATTCTGGTCCCTGTCTGTCTCAAAAGTACTGTTGATTTGCCTGACTTTCTTGGCTTACACCTCGGTTTTGCAAAAAGCTTTTTCTGCCACCTATAGATGTGTATACACACACAGGCAACCCCACCACAGCATCCAGTCAATGAAATGTAGGCTAGGGGAAAGGGGGACCTGTATTAAAAGCATAAAGATCTAAATAGATGAAAAGATAAGGGCTATATTCTAGATGGAGTATTCAATGTAATAAACATGTTAATACTCCATATATTGATCTATAAGCATAGGATGAAATTACAATCCATCCATATTCTAATGGTATTTTTCACAGAAATTGGCAATCATTAAGTATGTATGAAATAGTAAAACACTGAAATTAACCAAGATGTTTTTTGACAGAGGAATAATGAGGAAAACTAATAACAAATGGATATTTGATAAGCAATTTACAGGTTTTTCTAAACTGAGATTCAAATTTCAATATCATATTAGTTTCAAATGCTAAAAGAATTTTAGGGTTACTTCCATTTAACTAAATAGCTCTCTGGGCTATCTGTGCCCTCTGGGGATTAAATATCAATGAGAATTGCTCCACAGCCTTCCATCAAAACCCATTAAGAGACACGCAGCCCAGAGAGGTTCTCTTACATCTGACATTGCTTAATGCCCTTTCAGTGTTAAATGGATGCTCACAACTGTGCACTAATATGTTATCAAGAAGTCACTTACGTGGATTTTTACTTTCTTGATGTTATTTTCATGACTGAAATTCTGTATCACAAAGTTGAATCTATACACCTATCGATTCATTTTTATCTGGAAGCATTTTAATTGGGATTACAAAATAATCCTTTAAAGCAACAATTTGTTTGATGGATATTTTTTGTCTCTAAAAGTTTAGTTTAATGAGTTCTAGTCACTTCTGTCTGTCCTTCATATTTGTCTTTTTAACTCATTTAGAGAGGCAGTAATTACCACATATGAATCTGGCACCACGAATACATTTGGCAAAACACCAAAAATTACCTGTGAGAACTTGTTAAAAATACTGATTTCTAGATCATATCAGGTCTAATTCACCATGTCTCAGGAAGGATCCAGAGTGTCACTTTTATTCCAGTGTGATCTAGCTTGATTTGGGATTGATCTGCCTACACGGGAAGCTTGGGAATCCTAGAGGACCTTAGGGAAAATGGCAAATGTTTCAAGGAGGCTGTGACCTATGTCAAGGACTCACACTATTGTTTTCCAATTCTAATGCCATGGAAAATGTAAAATACTCACTTTTGCTGATTCTGGGTCCTGGTATCTTCCCAGACATTGGAACAAGAAAAATAACCCTAGAAGCAAGTGAAGCTTGAAAACATGGAATATCAAAGGTGATACCAGCAGTTCTCATAAAAAAATAACTTGCCATGTTCCAGCTGTATCTTTCTTTCATAAAGAGGGTAAATGTGCCTCTCTCCTTTGCCTCAGGCAATACACCTGCATGAACTTTTGTTACCAACATGGTGTGTCCCTCATGCTTGTAATCTCTTGACAGTTTCTCTATCATTGCACCTTCAGGTTTTTTTTAGGTCATGGGTAATAATGTGCTCCCCTTGTAAACTCTAGAAGCTTTACCAGTTTGTGCTTTTTTGGGCAGAAAGATGCAAGAGATGGCAATGATTGTCTGGTTAAAAAGTAGACTCTTCACTGACTTCACTTTAAATCTGACATAAGTCAAAAGTACAAGTGTTCCGGTGTGGGACTTCTGTAACACTCTGGACATATCCCAATTCCTTTTGTTATGTCATTGTTTAAAAATAATCTGGGTTTGTACTCTAGACAAAGATTCCTTAAAAATACAAGATACCATTAACATTAGGAACAAAAAGAAGGGGCAGCATCATGATAACATTATTAGGTAATATTTGTTGAATGCTTATTAATATTTTATTTGGCAAGAATTTATGTAACACATACTGTGGTCACGTTACAAATAGAATCTTATTTAAATAATCAAAACAGTCCTATGAGGTAGGTAATATGCTGTTATAGTAGATTCTGGTTTTTCTTTCCACAAGTACCTAATATATAGAATAATATTATTCCCGTTTTACAAATGTGGAAATGGAAGTTTATACTAATGGTTTTAGAATATCTCCCACTTCTGACTTGCTGTGATCACACACAGACACACACACACACACACACACACACACACACACACACTCGGAATAATGAAACATATAAACAAAGAACCATATTGCTATTGCTCCTGGGCAGTGGGATAAGGATACAAAGTCAGAATGTTTGGTGAGAGAATATTTATTTATTGATTTATTTTTAATTTTGGGGGGAGGTTACTATCTGTTTAATGCAATCCACTTTTTTTACCTCCCCACTTCCCCACTCCCACCAGCACCCTCCCCATTCCTTAATAGTCCCTAATTTCCACATATGAGAGAAAGACACATATGTCTCTATGTGTTTGGCTTATTTCATTTAACATTCCATCTATTTTCCTGCAAATGACATGATTTCATTCTTCTTCTTTATGGCTGAATCATACGCCATTGTGCATATATATACCCATATTCTCTATATCCATTTGTCTGTTGTTAGAAATAACTTTTCACAGCATCTAAAGAAAAGGCACGTGTTCAAAAATTGCTTGGCAAGGCGATTTTACTTTTTTGCAAAAAAGGGTGCTCCCAGGTGTGTAAGAGAGCACACCTCACAAAGAACCCAGTGGGTCTTATATCCCTAACACAAGGCTCCTTCTGCGCTGAACTCCTATTGGCGGGAGTTACAGCTTCACATTCTTCCTAGTCAGCTACGGGAGAAGATTAGGGTCAACACCTGCAATCTCTTAAAAGATGTTAATTTGGGGAAGGAATGTAAGTCCCTACCAGGTTACAAAATGGCTGTTTAAGTGAAACTACTCCTTTGACAGAAAAGATACAATTATATTCTCACATTGTTGATAGGCATCTGGGCTGATTCCATATCTTAGTTATTGTGAATTGTGCCACAATAAACATGGATATGCAGACATCTCTTTTGTATGCTGACTTCATGTCCCCTGGGTATGTACCCAGGACTGGTATAACTGGGTCCTATGGCAGTTCTGTGTTGAGTTTTTTGAGGTACCTCCATAGTGTTTTCCAGAGCAGCTGTTAACGTTCTGAACAACAGTGCATAGGGTTCCTTTTCTGTGTGAGAAATAGATCTTTTCTATCAAAGGAATGGCTTGACTTGGGCGCCATGTTGTAAAGCTGCCATTTGTGTAACAGCATTTGTGTACCTGTGCTTGTATTTTTGTAGATAGCATTTCCTAAAAATTGTGAATGCCAACCCCTCCCCCGGTGTCCCCTTTAGCCAGTGGCGTAAAGATTGTGAGGCTGTGTTCCCACCAATAGAAACACAGCACAGAAGTGCCGCACTGAAGATAAAACGCCCAGTAATTTCCTGCATGTTGTTCTTGTATGCCAGACCTTCCTGGTGACAGGAGCCCTTTTTGCAAAAAGTAAAATTCGCCTTGCTGAGTTGCTTTCAACTATGTGTCTTTTTTAATGACGCCATAAAAATTTACTTCTAACAATTGTGAGAGAATATTTAATGTGTCAGGAGAGAGAATGGATGATAACTTAGAATGTTTTTAGCAATAATTTTAAAGATGCATGGTAGCACTACCTTTTCCTCTGCCTTGAAACTAATTTAGTTCCCTTTTAAACCATGGCACTGCCCTTTGATCTAGCTAGGGAGCCTGAGGAAAAGAGACACCAGATAGGAATTCAGCAACTTCAGTAGCTGTGTTTGTGCAAACAGGAGAAACACACACCCTCAACCAAGCAAAACAGTCCTAGAGGATGATGTATTCTGAGGAATATTTGATGTGTGTTTGATTCATTAATATGAATGTTTGTTCTGCCTCCACAGATCTGAGATATGACAAAGCCCAGAACTGTTCGACTGCAGGGCATTTCTTCATCCCAATTAGGTTGCTATTGTTCTCTGATGCAGCAGATATTTCTAAATGAGTTTTGGTTAGATTAATTATCTTTCTACTTTGAGACCTTATTGTTGAGTTCTGAGAGCCTTTGTTCATAAGCCTAAACATGGATAAATAAATAATGTTTCTTCAATTATTTCACTAGAAATGAGGAAATATTCTAAGAGAAAATAGTAAGATAAACTTTACTCTTGGATTGTTCTCTCTTTCCCTCCATCCTTTCGCTCTTTTTAAGTTAGTCCAAACACTCATGTGTTTTATTCCCTAATGCTTTTAGAATAAGTTATTTTTCTTTGTTTTTTGCGGTACTGGGGATTGAACCCAGGGGTGTTCTACCTCCGCGCTACGCCCCCGGCCCTATTTTTTATGCTATATTTTGAAACTGGGTCTCACGAAGTTGCAGAGGCTGTACTAGGTAGAGAGAGAGAGAGAGAGAGAGAGCTGAGGCTGGCCGCGAACCCGGATCCTCCGGTCTCTGCCTCCCAAAGTACTGGGATTACAAGTGTGCGCCACCACGCCCG
>PVJS01006812.1:0-58402 GCA_004027185.1 Glis glis
CACACACACACACACACACACACACACACACACACACACGAAGTCTAGCAAGTGTGCTAAATCTTTATCTTTCATAGGGAAACGTTCAATATTCACGAATGAAGAGAAATGTAGATTTTAAGATGTTACCCTTCAGAACAACAGCACTGTTTAAAAGTATTACTTCTCATATGTAGAACAATTAGGGCAGGATAATTTTTTACTCGATACCACAAGTACTGAATGATTTTTTTACACCACACATGCAATACTTTTATCAGAATTTCTTGATTTTCTGAAATCACAGAATCAAGAAAACAAAATAATTACATAACAAATGAATGCACTAAAGACATTTTTTGCCATCAAAAACATAAATCCATTGAATATGACAGCTTCCCACTTTAATCCAGATGGTAAAATGCCAACTCGATTGGCATTCGGGCAATGTGAGTTCCTTGCTTCAACGCTGGAAAATAATCTGAATCCAGCCTAATGGGTTTAAGGCAGCTCAGCTAAGCTCTCTTTTTTTAAAGGATATATTTCTACTAGTAAAAACAAAGTACAAAGAAGCGATCAATGGCCTGGTCTTGAATACAACAGATGCTCTCCCTATTTTCAGCTAGAATATAGATAACCATTTCTTAACAGCAAGCCCACTAGCACCAACTTTTAGGTCTTAATTTGAACTTTGACAACATGCACTTACAAGATGCAGAGAAAGAACTGTCGCCACGATTATTTAAACAGTGTTCCCAAGCTATAAATGGAGGGCCTCTTATAATAGATAGCTCCATACACATTTGTACGATTCTTAACTAAGTCTGGCAAATGTTAGTATGCGCCTCAACACTTTACAGATTCTCATTTACTACTAAGTTACTACTAAGACATACTTTTAAGAATAGATATTTTAAGAGCCAGGCGTGGTGGCGCAGGCTTGTAATCCCAGTACTTGGGAGGCTGAGACAGGAGGATCACAGGTTCGCAGCCAGCCTCAGCTACTTAGCGAGGCCCTCTGCGACTTAGTGAGACCCTGTTTCAACATAAGGAATAAAAAATAGGGCTGGGGATGTAGCTCAGAGATAGAATGCCCCTGGGTTTAATCCCCAGTACAACAACAACAACAAAAAAGAATAAACATTTTAAGGTTTTTCACACTTGTAGTTTATGCTGCAAGTGCATAAGCAAGAAAAGCAGGAACAGTAACAAAAGTGGGCAGTTAGACATTTCTAGCAGACGTTTTACCCCTTCCCTACATTCTCTTGGGGAAATTTTTGGGTATTTGCTTAGGGCTGTGTAGAAATAAGTAATCCTAGGAGACTTCCCCCACTTCCCTTGGAAGTGTTTCTTATTCTTCGCAAGAGGAAATCTGGGCATTATTAAATCCTAACTCCTACACATCCTCCTGGGGGACTCATTAAAACTGTAGGTATGGAAGGGAAGTATCTGCAGCCTAAAATTTACATTTACAGGAAAATTGGTACTAGACCGACTGGATACAGTCACTTGGATGCTATTAGAAATAGTAAGTTGGCTAGGATAGGAGACATACTGTGCTGGATATAGTAACTGGGCTGGTTATGTAGACAGAGTCAACAGGGAAGCTGTCCTTTGAAATGAGAAAAAGCTTTGCTTCTCAGGGCTGAGATGCAGACTGCGAACCAGGGGAGATGCCACCTTACGGGTTTTGGGAAAACGTAACAATACTGGCATGCTACTTCCAAGTGATCCTGAAGAATCCTCCTAGGCCACACCCTGATAGGCTTGTCCCTAAGATGAACACTTGAAAACAGTTATGAAGGAGCACAGATTTAAAAACCAGCTGAGGATGTAGCTCAGTAGTAGAGCGCTTGCCTAGCATGGGCAAGGCCCTGGATTCAATCCCCCAGTACTGCAAAAAAAATCACAATCTAAAATTAAATATATAAAAAAATCAAAAAAACTGTCAATGACTGAGAAGAAATATGTACAACATATATCAGAAAAAATGGTTAATATTAAGGAAGAGAAAGGGAGGGGTATTGCCCTGACCCTCCCCTACCCCCATCCCAAATCAGGCAGCTCACAAAATGGAGTAAAAGGAGTCCAGTAAATGGGGTCCTTCTTATCAACGGGGAGTATATTTAAGACTACCAAAGGATGCCTGGAACAGAAAGCACAGGAATAGATATATATTTCTGTCGATCTATCTATCTATACAGAAATATATCTATTTCTTTTTTTTTTTGGCACTGGGGATGGAACCCAGGGGCATTCTACCTCTGAGCTACACCCCCAGCCCTATTTTTATTCTTTATTTTGAAACGGTCTCACTAAGTTGCGGAGGGCCTCACTAAGTAGCTGAGGTTGGCCGCGAACCCGGATCCTCCTGTCTCAGCCTCCCAAGTACTGGGATTACAAGCGTGTGCCACCACGCTGGACTGAAGTATATCTATTTCTGGGCTTTCTGTTTATATGCTTATATTTCTGTGTTCAATATATATATCATATAGAGAGAGTTGGCAATGTATCTTTAAATTATGGAATATTTGGTCACTGGAATATTATGCAGTCATAACAAGAATCCTGTAGAAGTTTTTAGAGACATGGAGAGTTATTTATGGAAAACTAACAAAACATACAAATATAATAATTACCATTTCTGTCAATTACATGACACACTATTCATAACTTATGGGCTTCCTATATTTAATAGGAACTTTTAGGGTGACTATTAGGGCAAGGCAGATAGCTTCTACCCTCAATTCTCATCGATTTTGCTAACTTTGGCAGAAAGCTGGCTTTGATTCTCAAGTGGACTTCCTTCTAATGAAATATGAGCATTGGGCATGGTGGCGCACACTTGTAATTCCAGTACTTGGGAGGCTAAGACAGGAGGATCGCAGGTTCAAGGACAACCTCAGCAAGTAATGAGACTCTCATCAACCTAGTGAGACCCTGTTTCAAAATAAAAATAAAATAGGACTGGGGATGTAGCTCGGAGGTAGAATGCCCCTGGGTTCAATCCCTGTACCACACACAAAAAAAGAAATATGAGTGTTCTAAGATAAATCAAAAAGTACTATATTTTTATATTTTGCATTATAAAGGCTCCAACTACATATTCTTTGAAAGGCCCTGAATATATTAATTGTGGTGTTTATTTCACTTTAAATATTATAAATTAACTGTAAAATGCTAAAATATCTCTTATGACTAAATGCCAAAAGCACATTTTGGACACTCTATTTGCCAAAAAGTGAAAGCGAAATAATGGATCTTTGTGCCCCATCGTTACATTATTTATTTCCAACTATTAATAACCAAACCAAAGATAAAAATAACCATCATCTGCACTCTTCATCTCACCTATGGCCTCAAGGAAAACATCCAGACGAGCAAGCTGAACGAGAAGTCAAATGTCTCCCTAACTCCGTGACTCTGAGCCAGTTACTTAGCTTCATGTGCCTCTGTTTCCTCATCCGTCAAACGGGGTGATAACAGTATCTATCTCAAGGAGTCAAGCGTGCGCCACCAGATAGATAACAGTATCTATCTCAAGGAGTCATGTGAAGATTAAGTCAGTTCATCTTTGTAAAAATCTCAGATCAGCTGGGCGTGGTGGCGCACGCTTGTAATCCCAGTACTTGGGAGGCTGAGACAGGAGGATCCAGGTTCACGGCCAGCCTCAGCTACTTAGTGAGGCCCTCCGCAACTTCGTGAGACCTGGTTTCAAAATAAAGGATAAAAAATAGGGCTGGGGGTGTAGCTCGCAGGTAGAACGCCCCTGGGTTCAATCCCCAGTACCACGAAAAAAAAAAAACAATCTCAGAACATTGCTCAGCACACAGTATTTTAATGTTTGCTTTTGTAATCATCACCATTACTATTACTACTGCTAAGAAGTAATATGCATTTAAAATTATTATTATTTGTATGTGTGTGTGGTACTGCAGATTGTACCCAGGGATGTTCAACCTCTGAGCTCCACCCCAACCCTATTTTATTTTTTATTTTGAAACGGGATCTCACTAAGTTGCCGAGGGCCTCGCTGAGTTGTTGACGTTGAACACAAACCTGCAATCTTCTTGTCTCAGCCTCCCAAGTACTGGGATTACAAATGTGCGCCACCACACCCAGCTTAAAATTATTATTATTATTATTATTATTATTATTATTATTATTATTGTGGTACTAGGGATTGAACCCAGGGGCATTCCACCTCCAAGTTACACCCCTAACCCTGTTTTATTATTATTTTTGAAACAGGGTCTTGCTAGGTTGATGAGAGTCTCACTGCTTGCTGAGGCTGTTCTCAAACCTGCAACCCTCCTGTCTCAGCCTCCCAAGTACTGGGATTACAAGCGCCACCACGCCCGGCTAAAATTATTATTATTAATATGTGTGACAGTATAAGTAGTAGCACTAACATGGTTAAACTCAAAGCAACTAGATAATACAATATTAACACAATTTTGCCTAAAAGTGAAGACTTAGCAAAGCTTCTAGTTTGTGTATATATAGTACTGGAGATTGAACCCAGGGGCATTCTATCTCTGAGCGACACCCCCAGTCCTATTTTATTTTTTATTTGGAAACAGAATCTCTGCTAGGTTGCTGAGACTGACTTTGATCCTCCTGTCTCAGCCTCCCAAATACCGGGATTACAGGTGTGCATCCCCACATCTGGCTTAGTTTTAGGAATTTATACTTCATTGGTGTCAATACAGGGCAAAGGAACCTACTCGTTACTAGGGCTCTAGAGAATGTGCCCCCCAGGATTTGAATGGAAAAATTATCAAAGTTAAGTGGCTCGATTAGCTATTAGTGGTGCCATATATTTTAGAACTTGGAAAAATGAAAGGTCAATAGTAGAATTACTTGTACTTTTTGAAGTTCTAATTGCCAGACTTGGATACACTGCCAAATTTCTTGCATAAATTAGATATAACCATCTTGGATCTCTCCGAGAGATCATTTGCTTTTAAAACTTAATTTTAAATCAGTCCAAGTGGTAGATAATAATTTTTGTAGTCCTTTGTCTTCTCTTTATGTTCTTTCCTTCTCTGAAGCACGAGGAGTTCTCGAACCTCTAAGTATCACATCAATCCTCTTTCAAAACTTTTCCAGGGAAGTCACCGTGTTAGTCAATAATACATTTAATGACAACAACCTTCAAGCTTGTGCTAAAAACCAGGCCTGGCTGAGCGAGGATGTCGGCTGGGCCTGCCTCCTGTTCCCTGCCTCCGATGCTTATGTGTATGGGTCGCCATGCAGGGGAGAGGGTGGATGTTGAGAAATGACTTTGTTCTCAGTGCTGCCACCCGGGCGAGGTCTAACCGCCATTAAAAAGGGGGTTGGAGGGCAGGTGCCTGTAATCCCAGCACTCAGAAGCTGAGACAGGAGGATTGCAGGTTTGAGGACAGCCTTAGCATCTTAGCAAGACCCTCAGCAGCTTAGCGAGACTCTGTTTCCAAAGAAAAAATAAAACGGGCTGGGGTAGCTCAGAAGTAGAATGCCCCTGGGTTCAGTCCCTAGTACCCACACACAGAAAAGGGGTCTGGGGTTTTCACAAATGTGAAAAACAGAGAGCAGAGACAGGGCTTCTCTGGGGACACAAGACAAAGCGAGAAAAGAAGAGTCTCATTTTGGGGGGGCCAACGGGAACGCAGTCCCTACTGACAACCACAGCTGTTCTCACGGGAGATCAAGATCCATCACCTGTTAGGAGGCTGAGACAGGAAGATCGCTGGTTCGCAGCCAGCCTCAGCTACTTAGTGAGGCCCTCCACAACTTAGTGAGACCCTGTTTCAAAATAAAAAAAATAAAATAAAATAGGGCTGGGGGAGTAGCTCAGAGGGAGAATGCCCCTGGGTTCAATCCCCAGTACCACACACACACACACACACACACACACACACACACACACAAATCCATCACCTGGCCACGGAAGCAAAGTCCACGATGGGCCCAAGCTCGGCTGGTGTCACATCCTGGGCCTTGTCATGGGGTCACTCCCTCGGGAAGAGGCCAGTATACGGTGGCAACGACGGGCCTGTGCTTTGGCGTTAGACACACTGGGTGCAAATGAAATCTTCACATCCAAGGAAAATCGGTGTTTCCTTTCTACCCCACTGGCCATGTCTGCTCAGGTCCTGTCTCTCTCTCTGTCTCTTCTTCCTCTGCACAACCTCTAAGCTTCCACTCCTCAACCCCTTCGGGAAAAGCACCAGGTGTTGTTTTCATTTCCAATGCAGTGCAGACCATTGTAAAATGCAATAAAAATGAATTCCCCAAACAATGAGAAATCAGAAGGCATTACAAAACACAAGTGACCATTTGCATCAAGTGTTAAGAAAGTTTCTAATATTTATTCTCGACTTCTGATGTCTGGCCTGGGCTCTGTTGACCTTTTTTTTTTTTTTTTTTTGCGGTACTGGTGATTGAACGCAGGGGCGTTCTACCTCCGCGCTACACCCCCGGTCCTATTTTTTATACTTTATTTTGAAACCGGGTCTCACGAAGTTGCGGAGGGCCTCACTAAGGAGAGAGAGAGAGAGCTGAGGTTGGCCACGAACCCGGATCCTCCGGTCTCCGCCTCCCAAAGTACTGGGATTACAAGCTTGCGCCACCACGCCCGGCCCGTTGACCTCTTAAAATTACTCTATTCCAGCTGCAGAGACCCTCATCCTGTTTCTGGGACACACCACACCCCCTTCTGTCTCAGGACCTTTGCTTCTGCTATTCCCTCTGCCTGTAATGCTCTTGTCAAGGTCTTCAGGTGGCTGTTCCTCGCTTTTTACTCAGATCTCAGTTTAATGATTCCTTCCCAAACAGCCCCCCCACACACACACACTCTGAAAACGCCCATCTCACTGCATGCCTCCTCTTCCATGGCACCCTGGTTGACCTTCTTCATGGCCCTGATCACTATTTGAAATTATCTTTTCTGTTTCCTATTTGCTTATCTCTCTCTACTTCCCCGCACCCACAACCTCTTACAAACCTCTGAGAACTGGGGCCCCCAAGGGCACCATTCACGGCCACAGCCCAGCACTTGAAGGGTACCTGGATCAGAGCTGGTTCTCAAAAAAGAATGTTTGATGAATGAATAAACGGGTTATTCCAAGAAATGCCACTTCATAGCCACATAAGGCTGCAATCTTAGGACCTCTGTTTCTTCAACTTTAACATGGAAATGCCACCGCCTGCCCAGTCAGGTGGCTGTGGGAATTCACTTGTCTCTAAGCGAGGTAATACATGAAAAGCCAGTCCCAGGGCTGGCTCCAGGCATTCCATGGGTGGTGGCTACTTTTTTTTTTTTTTTTTGCGGTACTGGGGATTAAACCCAGGGGCATTCTACCTCCGAGCTACACCCCCAGCCCTATTTTTTATTCTTTTTTTTAATAATTTAATTTTAAACAGGGTCTCACTAAGTTGCTGAGAGTCTCGACGAGGCTGGCCGCGATCCTCCTGCCTCAGCCTCCCAAGCGCTGGGATTACAGGCGTGCACCACTACACCGAGCCTTATTCTTTATTTTGAAACAGGGTCTCACTAAGTTGCGGAGGGCCTCATTAAGTAGCTGAGGCTAGCCGGGAACCCGGATCCTCTGGTCTCAGCCTCCCAAGTACTGGGATTACAAGCATGCACCACCACACCCAGCTGTGGCTACTTTCTGAAAGTAGCCGGTGTGCAGTAGACACAAGCTTGCACTAAAGCACGCATCACACACACCCCTGGCTCTCCCAATAGAGCTGGGGAGAACCCTTCAGGGAGGAAAATGAGGTTTTCAGGTGAGGGATACTGAGTCAGCAAAATGAGACTGCCGCGAATCTACCCTCATGCATACAGACTGGCTGATAGTATGGGGGAAGCTGAGTATGCATTTCCATTTATACATGTTTCTCATTAAAATACCAACGTAGGAGCCGAGCATGGTGGTGTATACCTGTAATCCCAGTACTTGGAAAGCTGAGACAGGAGGAACACAGGTTCAAGACCAGCCTCAGCAACTTAATAAGGCCCTCTGCAACTTAGTGAGAACCTGTTTCGAAAAAAATAATAATTTAAAAAGGGCTGGGGGCCGGGCGTGGTGGTGCACACTTTTAATCCCAGTACTTGGGAGGCTGAGACAGGAGGATCACAGGTTCATGGCCAGCCTCAGCTACATAATGAGGCCCTCTGTAACTTCGTGAGACCCTGTTTCAAAATAAAGAATAAAAAATAGGGCTGGGGGTGTAGCTTGGAGGTAGAATGTCCCTGGGTCCAATCCCTGGTACCACAAAATAATAAAATAAAAAGGGCTGGGGGCATATCTCAGAGAAAGAATGTTCCTGGGTTCAATCTCCAGACACACACACACACACACACACACACACACACACACCTAGGTTTGCAGACATCTGGAGGAATGCTAGACTTCCATATTTGGAAGGAAATTTACTTAACAGCTGACCATTTTCCTCCAGTATGCCATATAGAATGTAAGTCTAGTTTTAGGATCTTTTTCAAAGGAAACAGGTAATCAACAATCACGGTCTTTTGTGTAACATCTCAATTATACTAAAAGCAGTGCAGGAATGGACCGCGCACCCTTTCATCTCATTCCCACTGGGGGCTTTAGCAGCACATTGCTGCAGCTAAACCAGGAGTAATCGATCTCACTCTCCGGCACTGCTATAAATTAATGTTTTCCCTCCTTGGCCCACCTGATCCTGCCAACCTTCAAGAGGATAGCCGATAGAGCTGAGCACAGTGCCACACACCTGTACACGCAGTCCTTGCGAGGCTGAGACAGAAGGATCACAGGTTCAAGGCCAGCCTCAGCAACCTTAGCAAGACCCTCTGCAACTTAGCAAGACCCTGTTTCAAAAATTAAAAAATAAAATGGGGCTTAAAGTGTTGTTTGACCCCTGGGTTCAATCCCAGTACCACACAAAAAGAAATTAAAAATAAAATAGGGCTGGGGGAATAGCTCAGAGGTCAAGCACCCCTGGGTTCAATCCCAAGTACCACAGAAATATAAATAAATAAATAAATAAATAAATAAATAAATAAATAAATAAACAAATAGGGCTGGAGGTGTAGCTTAGAGGTCAAACACCCCTCGGTTCAATCCCAAGTACCACAAAAATAAAAATAAATAAACTAAACAAATAAATAAATAAAATAGGGCTGGGGGTGTAGCTCAGAGGTAGAATACCCCTGGTTTCAATCCCCGGTACCACAAAAAAAAGGATATCTGACCAAGAGCCAGCTTGCTTGATTTGCTCTTAAAATGATCTATTAGCGTTTTGTTCTTTGATCTCTCTTTATCATGCTCTTATAAATCTGTGTTTATCACCAACTGTAGTTGAGTGAACAGGGAATTGGGCCAGATTAGAAGTCCCTTGCTGCTGCGGCTCCTGAGGAGACATTAAGGGCATTAGGAAGGGAAGATGATTACCCGCCCTGGAGGCTCCCTGGAGGCTGACACTGCTGTCAATCCCCTTGTGTGAGAACCAGGGAGTTACACAACAGTGCGCGAGCAACAAAGAAACAGGCGTGCATCCGTGCAAATCGGCCAATTTGGGCTTTTTCAGGCTTGAAGAGAATGGGAAATTACAAGCACTTATAAAAATCGTTACCGCAGGTCAGTCTCCACTCCTGGTATTTCCATGGAACTGAGACAAGGGGACCGACCAGAGAGCGGGTCACGGCCCTCTTTCTTCAAGTCCCAGGCGCAGCAGACAGGGAAACGCTGACTCCAGGGGCTCATTAAAGGTTAGGGCTTGACACATTCAATCAAAAGATATTTTATGGATTTCGAAGATGGGTAGGATACAGCAGAATTGTTGCCAAAGGGTAGATCACAAGGGAAGAAGAAATCGCCCCAACTTTTCCACTTCTTTTAGTTTCCTGAAAAGAAAACTTTGGTCTAGATGACGGCATCAATTTATCATTTGATTTCACAGTGTCAAGAAGTTTTAGAAAGCAGCACATTTTAATCACAAATAGGTTATGGCCCTATTAGAGGAAGGAATTGTTTCTGTTACATGGATTTGTCCCATGAGATCAGATGGGGTAAGAAGTTCAAGGTTGCAGTCAAATGTTCTTTAAGGGTTCATTAACCAATTTGGGGGTTGTGGGGGGGTTGTTTTGTTTTGGGGGGTTTGCTTTAGGGGTTTTTGTTGTTGTTCTTAGTGGTAGTGCGTGTGTGCGCGTGTGTGTGTGTGTGCTGGGGATTGAACCCAGGGGCATTCTACCTCCGAGCTACACCCCCAGCCCTATTTTATTTTTTATTATTATTATTTTATTGGTGCACTGTAATTGTACATCGTGAAGTTCAGAGCAATAGAGACATACATGCACCCAGCACTTGCTGAGTCCTCCCCCAGCTCCCTCCTCTCTCCCTCCCCTTCACCCATGAACAATACTGAGATTGGCATTGATAATTTTCTATATGTACATCATGTCCATTTGGAAACAGGGTCTCGCTAAGTTGCTGAGGCTGCCTTCAAACCTGTGATCCTCCTGTCTCAGCCTCCTGAGTATTGGGATTAGCGCCCTGAACACGCCAGATGAGGTCTAGGGATTGTTTTGACTGTCAATGACCTCTCTGCTCCTCTAGCTGTTCCTTAGGCCTATCCTGGCAGCTTAAAAATGACTTTTTCTTCGTGCTTCCTCCCCTAAACCAAAGCTCCTTTCTTTTCTTTGCTGGCTGACTTAAGCTAAGTCAAAAGAAAGACAATCAGATTAAATCAACTCATTTATAAGACTTTCCCATGTCACTACACCTTGAAAGAGGATGTTGGTTAACCCCGCCCAATCTCTGATCGCTATAACTTCAGGCGACATAGTGAGGTGAAATGAAGAAAGAATATTTTCAAATTTCAAAATTCTGCCCACTCGCATAGAACGGTCTCTGTTATGTTTCACAACCACGACTAGAATAACAACAACCAGCACTGGTTTCTGAAAGGTTGGTATGACTACTCTAGGGAGAATCTGGTTTCTCACAGTATTGTAACTTGACTACTTCAATGATAATAATGTAAAAATATTAATAATAAAGGCAGTAAGAGGAAGAACTCTAAGCACTTTCTCTCCATGAGGGAGTTGAGGTTAGCTCCTTTAACCTGTTTATTTGCTCTCCTAAGTCTACGGAGTGGTTATTACCATCTTCCTTCACCAAGGAGGAAAGTTTACAACTAGGAAGATTTAAGTCTGTACTGAAACTTAAGTAGCTGGTAAGGAGCAGAGGCAAAATCTTAATTCAAAAGCCCATGTTCAGCCGGATGTGGTGGCGTCACCTGTAATTCTAGTACTTGGAAGGCTGAGACAAGAGGATCAGGGATTTAGCAGGACTCTCAGCAACCTAGCAAGACCCCGTTGCAAAGCAAAAAATAAAAAGGGCTGAGGGTGGAGCTCAGAGGTAGAATGCCCCTGGGTTCAATCCCCAGTATCACCAAAAAAAAAAAAAAGTTCTTGTATACCCTTATAACTCCAACACAAAAAAGTATCTACTAGCCAGGCGTGGTGGTGCACGCTTGTAATCCCAGTACTTTGGGAGGCGGAGACCGGAGGATCTGGGTTCGCGGCCAGCCTCAGCTCTCTCGCTCTCTCTCTCCCTGTCTCTCTCTCTCTCTCTCTCTCTCTCTACTTAGTGAGGCCCTCCGCAACTTCATGAGACCCGGTTTCAAAATAAAGTAAAAAAAATAGGGCCGGGGGTGTAGCGCGGAGGTAGAACGCCCCTGGGTTCAATCCCCGGTACTGCAAAAAAAAAAAAAAAAAAGTATCTACTAAGTGACTATTGGGTACAAGCTACCATGCCAAAATTTGAAAAATGAAGTCAGGTGTGATGGTGCACACCTGTAATCCCAGTACTTGGGAGACCGAGACAGGAGGGTCTCAGGTTTGAGGCTAGCCTCAGCAACTTAGCAAGCCCCTCAGCAACTTAGTGAGACTCTGTTTCGAAATAATAAGTAAAAAGGACTAGGGTGTAGCCTGGAGGTAGAATGCCCCTGAGTTCAAGCCCCAGTACTCATTTTTTTTAATAAGTAAGTGCAGTCAAACAGACCAAGGTCTGATTCTTGGCTCTGCCATATATTAGCTGTGTGACCTTGGTCAAGTTGCTTAACCTCTCTGAGTCTCACTCTCCTCACCTTTAAAATGGGGACTATAGCCAGCTGTGGTGGCGCACGCATGTAATCCCAATACTTGGGAGGCTGAGACCCAAGGATCCGGGTTCGCAGCCAGCCTCAGCTACTTAGTGAGGCCCTCCACAACTTAGTGAGACCCTGTTTCAAAATAAAGAATAAAAAAAATAGGGCTGGGATGTAGCTCAGAGGTAGAATGCCCCTGGGTTCAATCCCCGCAAATAAATAAGTAAATAAATAAATAAAATAAAATAAAAAATAAAATGGGACTATATAAATCTCACAGGTCTTTGATAGAATGAAATATGATGCTTATAAACAGCAATTGCTAGCCAGGCATGGTGGTGCGCACTTGTAATCCCAGTACATGGGAGGCTGAGACAGGAGGATCACAGGTTCAAAGCCAGCCTCGGCAATTTAGCGAGGCTCTCAGCAACTGAGTGAGACCCTGTTTCCAAATAAGAAATAAAATTGGGCTGGGGGTGTAGCTTGGAGATAGAATGCCTCTGGGTTCAATCCCCGGTACTAAAAATTAAGTAAGTAAGTAAGTGAATGAATGAATAGCGATTGCTAATATTAATTGTTTGCTGTATGTCAAGCACTTTCCTACATCCCTACATCCTTTTTTGTGAAAACTCATATAACTGTCTCACTGACCCTACATGACGCATGCTCTTTGTATATGAGCACAAAGAGGTGAGGACACTGTCTAGAGTTACCAGCTGTAAGAGGCAGCACTGGAATTTGAACCCGGGAAGACGACGCTCTTAACCGCAAGGCTCCTGCCCCTCACCACCCGACACACAGCGAACACTCAAGAAATGGTACCTGAAGCACACTTCTGCTCTAAGTACAAGGAATGCAATTAAAACAGGTATTTAAATCTCTATCGTGCAAAGGGAGATTATTACTCAAGATGAGACTCCAAAATAGCTGGTCTCTCAAAAGCAGAAAAAAAAATCTTCACAGTATGTGAAATGAATTTTAGAAAACAGACATCATTTTGTCAGAAATTGATAAAAAAAATAATAAAAGGGCCTTCGAGGTGGAAACAGTCAAAAATCATGGTTGTGATTGGGAAAGACAAGGTCTCTAGCTTGATTCAAGCAAAAGGTGTGTGTGTGTGTGTGTGTGTGTGTGTGTGTGTGTGTTACTGGGAATTGAACCCAAGGGCGTTCTACTTCCGAGCTACACCCCCAGCCCTATTTTATTCTTTATTTTGAAACAGGGTCTCACTAGGTTGCAGAAGGCCTCACGAGCTGCTGAGGCTGGCCATGAACCTGCGATCCTCCTGTCTCAGCCTCCCAAGTACTGGGATTACAAGCGTGTACCACCACGCCCGGCTTAAGCAAAAGTTTTGTAGAAAGAAAAGGGAAGTAGGAGATGTGGGTCATGAAGAGCCTTGAATGCTGAGGCAACGTGGAGGAGTCTGAAGGGAACTGAAGAGGCCATGGCCTTGGGAGGGGTTGATCAAAGTCAAGCTGTTGAGAATTAAGCTAGAAGTTGTATCTGCTGTGCGCACCTGTCTCTCCATTCTACTCAATGTGTACGCACACTCAATAAAGTCATTTCTCCCCTTCATTCTGTCTGCTTTTAAAAATTAAAACCTAGCCGGGCATGGTGGTGCACGCTTGTAATCCCAGTACTTTGGGAGGCGGAGACCGGAGGATCCGGGTTCGGGGCCAGCCTCAGCTCGCACACGCGCGTGCGTGTACACGCTTTCTCTCTCTCTCCCTGTCTCTCTCTCTCTCTCTCTCTCCCTGTCTCTCTCTCTCTCTCTCTCTCTCTCTCTCTACTTAGTGAGGCCCTCTGCAACTTCGTGAGACCCGGTTTCAAAATAAAGTATAAAAAATAGGGCCGGGGGCGTAGCGCGGAGGTAGAACGCCCCTGGGTTCTATCCCCGGTACTGCAAAAAATAAATAAATAAATAAATAAATAAATAAATAAATAAATAAAAATAAAATAAATAAATAAATAAAAATTAAAATCTAGTACGTATCACAAAAGAGCCTTGAATGCCCCTGAAGGGGAATCAGAAAGTAATTCAAGAGGCAATGGGGAGTCACAGAGGCTTTTTGCATGGGGAGGCCATGCAAGCTGTAGAAAATTAATTTGGCAGCAACATCTAGAAGGGACTAGAAAGGGGAGAGGTGAGTGATATTGATAACAGTTGCCCATATGTACAAATGATCCCGACTATAATTCTAATTGCTTTCCTTATATATTCTCAAAATTTAGGAAGAGGATTATATGAAATTAGTGACTTAGAAACCATGGAAAACCACAGCACGGTCACTCTTGAACTGCTAAGCTACCAAAAAGATGGAGGGAGGGATTGACAAATGTCAATTCTTGTCCCTGAATAATTCTCCTTTTGAGAGAAATTGTGAAGTAGCATTGGAGAAGTAGGCTGATTATCTCTATTATATTTCAGTTCTTAAAAAGCATGGATCCTAGCCAGGCATGCTGGCAATGCCTGTAATCCTAATACTTGGGAGGCTAAAACAGGAGGATTGCAGGTTCAAGGCCAGCCTCAGCAACTTAGTGAGGACCTCAGCAACTTTGTGAGACCCTGTTTCCAAATAAAAAATAAAATCGGTCTGGCGGGTGTAGCTGAGAGCTAGAAAGCCCCTGGGTTCCATCCCCAGCACCACACACACACACAAAAGCATGCATCCTGGTAAAGAGACACGGAATTCCATCCCAGCTCTGCTTGGCCAGCTTATAATATGCAATCTACCCAAAAAAGTGCAATTCCGTTTTGCAATTATGCTTCTACTGTCAGACATTCAGAGACGGAGGCAAAAACAACAATGAAAATGTGATCGGTGCCTGTTTTAGCACAGTCCCAGGCCTTTGGAAGCCGTATCAGCCGCGTGCGCCCACCTGTGCTCTGCCCAGGGTGTATGCACGTCCAATAAATCCATCTCTTCCCTCCATTTTGTCTGCTTTCAAAAGAAAACCTAAGACATCCTGGTGCATGCCACCGGGGGCCAGCAAGACTGGCGGCTGAGATTTTTTTGACAGAGAGTATATCTGCACATAATCTCTGTCCCGGGGGAGTTGGAGCCACCTCAAATAACATGCTAGAATCCTGCCTAATAACTTAATTGGTACACCATCCCCAAAACTCATGGCTCTGCTGGAAACCCAATGACTTATCGTCATCGGACATCTCGGTTTCTAAACGTGGCCACACCCTTCACTGGGTGGTTATCTCGCTTCGCAGCTTTTCCTTTCTGACACCAGAGAAGGAAGGGGTTGCCTTCCTCTAGTATTTATTCTTCTGGACCGAGTCAGGGGCTCTGAGCCCAGCGCGGTGCAGCAACCGCCCGGTACACGTCGGCTGCGTTTGCTTCTTTCTTGTTTCAACAATGTGAGCAGCCTGTGGTCCAGGATGTGCTCTGTTTGCTAGCTCCCAATTCTCACAAAGCTAGGTTTCATGCAAACGGTTATTCACAAATTAGAACAATAAACACCACACACACACACACACACACACACACACAGCATAAAACTAAAAAATGACTAAACTATAGATGAAAAACCAAGCCCGACGCCATGGATTAGGAGTTCTCATATTTTCTTTAAAGGTATATTCTGAAGCCGAGCACAGTGGTGCACATGTATGACCCCAATACTTGGGAGGCTCAGACAGGAGGATCGCAGGTTTGAGGCTAGCCTCAGCAACCTGGCAAGGCCCTCAGCAACTTAGTGAGACCCCATTTCCAAATAAAAAATAAAAAGGACTGGGGTGTAGCTCAGAGGTAGAAAATGCCCCTGGGTTCAATCCCTAGTACCCCACACACACCTCCCTTCCTCTTCCCTCCCTCCCTTGGTACTAAGGATTGAACCCAGGGGGGCATTCTACCTCCAAGCTACACCCCCAGTCCTTTTTTATGTTCTATTTTGAAATAGGGTCTTACTAAGTTGCTAAGAGCCTTGCTACGTTGCTGAGGCTGGCTGCAAACCTGTGATCCTCCTGTCTCAGCCTCCCAAGTACCAGGATTACAGGCGTGTGCCACCGCTCCGGCTTCTCTCCTCTTTCTATTTGTTTCAATGCTATCTTCTGGAGGAAGCCTTCCCCGATCACTTCCACCCCTGACGCTCCAGCCCCCATCCCTGCTCCATCTTCTTCAGAGAACCTACTATCTCATAAGCTAGCATCTTACACACGTGTATTTCACAAGTATGTTTATACATACAAAGAAAATGATGTAGCTAAAAATGTAAGCATCCAATGAGCCTCTATTGGCAAGGATTTTTTTTCTTAAATGCTTTGTATGTTGTTGGACCACTGCTCCTTAGAGACCAGGTGCTTAATAAGCGCTTGTGGAATCAACATACTAGGTGCTAGGCCTACAGAGACCACTATGACACAGTTCCTACTGGGTTTTGTTTGTTTGTTGGTTTGTTGGTTGGTTGGTTGGTTGGTTGGTTGGTTGGTTGGTTGGTACTGGGGATTAAACCCAGGGGCATTCTACCTCTGAGTTACACCCCCAGTCCTATTTTATTTTTTATTTTGAAACAGAGTCTCACTAAGTTGTGGATGGCCTCACTAAGATGCTAAGGCTGGCCTTGAACCTATGAACCTCCTGTCTCAGCCTCCCAAATACTGGGATTACAAGCATGCACCATCACACCCAGCTGTTCCTACTGTTTAGATGGTAACAGTATCCATGAGTTTTGCTCCCCAAATAAAGTCAAGACCATCAAATTAAGTCCACCAGGGTCTTTGTCAGCCTGGTGATACAGTTGAATTATTACCAATCCCTTTTTTTTAGAGAAATAAATTTAAACATAATAAGTGCACGTGTATGAATAAGCTAGTTTAAGCAGGACGCAAAACCCAAAGAAAGACTGGAGAGGAGATACGAAAAAGGCTGCTAGGAAGCCGGGCTGGTGGCACACGCTTGTAATCCCAGTACTTGGGAGGCTGAGACCGGAGGATCCAGGTTCGCGGCCAGCCTCAGCTACTTAGTGAGGCCCTCCGCAACTTAGCGAGACCCTGTTTCAAAATAAAGAATCAAAAATAGGGCTGGGGGTGTAGCTCGGAGGTAGAGTGCCCCTGGGTTCAATCCCCAATACTGCCAAAAAAAAAAAGGCTGCTAGGAAAGGGGAAATGTTTTAGGTAATATTCTCAACAGACCTAAAGGTGAATTGAATGCATCTCTTCTGCCCCAGCTTTGTCAATGATCATAATCTCCACAAGCATTCTCCTGAAGTTTAAAAGTATATTGCATTTGACAACAATTTCCTATAAAACATCTTTCTCCCAGCATTCTACAAATGAAACATATTTCCACTGTGTCATTTCTTTTTTATGACCAAGTCAAAGAATAACAATAAAAATATTTTTGAAAACTTGTCCTTATAGGTATTAAAGTCATATTTCATAGATTTCACTTAAAATCTAACATCAACTCCATAAAAAAAACTTTTTTCTCCTGCAAATGAATAATACAAAAGTAGAAATCAGTGCATTTGCTATAAAAACAGCCAATGAAAGTATAAGAAGAGCCTTCCCCTGACTTCTCCATTAATAATTCTCTTCTTAATTGAGTAGGATGTTGTATAATTTGACTATCATGACACTGAAGTGCTTGATGGAGAACCTGTCTCAACTATCAAATTTATCAAGAGGAAGAGAAAGGAAAACATTTAGTCACTACTGCTTTACTACAAAGTCAAAGAACTTTAAAGCAAACAAGTGCTGCTCTGAATGAACACCCAAGTAGGAAATTCTCATTCCCCAAATTTGCATATCCTCTTTGCCAAATAAATGTTTGTGCTTGCTTGTTTGATTCTGTACCAGAACGAACAGTAAGAATGAGAGAGAGAGAAAAAAAAAATGATACTGACATTTTTCTAGTCCTTTCTACTCCATACCAAAAAAAGAGAGGCATTTACAAACTCTTTTATAAGCTACATATAATAGTCTTGTATTAAGCCCTCTCAGTCAATGCTTCTAAATAAATTCATTCAGTTGACTTAATTAACATCATGTGACATTTTCCAAGAGCAAATCATGTTAGTTCTGTGTTTGGGCTCCTTGATCGGAATGTTATAGGCATCATTAAAAATGGAATACGACAAACAAACCCACACACGGGGGAGATGAGGGACACTAATGACCAGCACTCTTTTTCACCACCAAACTTCTCATTGTTGCCGTCTTGAGAATACCAAACCCATCTCAGGTTCCTGAGACATTCCATCAACTCTCCTAGTAAACTGGGAGTGTATTTTATCACACTGTGCCAAGGCAAAAGTGATAACTGGCCCCAAATTTTGGTGCCATGACTTGGATGGCAGCCAACACCTTCCCCAACCCTTTGCCCAAGTAACGTTACATAAGATGCTGCCAATCTCTGCTCCTGCCTGCTGAAACTCCAGCCAAGTCTCAGCATTACAGGAATTTAGTCGAGCTAAAATTGAGTCATCTGGTCGGGAAATTCATTTTTAGTTTCAGGGCTTGGAAGAGGAAACATCTTCCACGATCGTCTAGGGAATAGGGAACAGGGGTCGAAAAGGGGGGACTGTTGTATGTTACGCCCATGATCATACAGCAGGACAAGCGGAGCTCTGGCTAAAAATCAGGTCTTCTAACTCCTTGTCCAACTCTTTCCACTAGAATGCTCGGCCTCCCGGGGAGCACCTACCATTTTCATTATAGTTAAGTGGGGACATTTGGATTCAACCTTTAAAAAAATTAATGTTCGAGTTTCATTTTGTAACTGAAGGCAACACATGAGTAATTCTTACTCATGGTCCTTTGGGAAATAGACCAGCGTCAGACTCTTTTGCCATGGTCTTGACCTAAAAGTAATAGATCTCTTGCCGTCAGTCATTCTAGAAAATTTAATTCTGTAATAGGCAATGAGGCTGGCTTTAGGTGAGCTGAGGGAAAATAAATACAGTTTTTCCTTTGGGTTAGAAGTGGACTGTGTCTTGGTATAAAAGACAGAAACGCTGATAACATTTTGTAGTGTTGAAGAAATAAGCGGTTCCTAGCAAGGCAGAGACCATATGCAGACCACACAGGAGACAACACAAGAGGAGAGCCAGGGGCAAGTCAATCACAGAGGGGTGATTAAGGAATCCTCCGGACTGTGCTCTTTCTTGTATCTCTGAACCATCAGTAAAGTCTCACTGAGAGCTATAGAATAATATCTATGTTTATGCTCTAAAATTCTCAATAAGACATAGAAACAAAGATATACATTACAGCACTGTCTATAAAAGCAACAAGAAAAGTATCTACTGATACCTGTTAAATCAAGTAGGGTTCTACCATATGACTGAATACTATGCAGACATTAAAAATGAGCTATACTGCTATGGACTAATATGGAAAGATCTCAAGATATATGTGAAAAAGGCAAAGCAGTGTTTTTATTTTGCTTTGCTTTCTTTTCTTTTCATTTTTATTGGTGCATTGTAATCATACATCATGCTAAATGTCAGAGCAGTAGAGACATACATGCACACAGCACTTGGTGAGCTCCCCCTGGCTCCCTCCCCTTCCCCGTGCATGACATTGAGATTGGCATTGATAATTTTGTATATATACATCGTGTCAATTGAAGCATTTCCTTCATAAGTAGATAGTAATTTCAAAGGTAGATAAATGGGTTAATTTTAGTATCCTAGCACACACATAACTTTTCTCTAGGAGGGAATCCCAAGAAACTTACATTAGTAGTTAATAGTTTCTTCTCATACAAAGAGGGGTTGGCACGCAGATTCTAACGCATTCTGCTGTATTCTCTTGTGGGCTGGGTTCTAGAAGGAGCCAAGCTCTTCATTTGTGTTATTTAAATTGTTCTATTTGGGGAGACAGGGAGCTTTTGATATTCATTCTGTTATCTGCATTGTTCTGTTTGAATGTAACTCTATGTGTATATTACTCTTTTATGTCAAGAGTTCCCCTTCACAGTGAGATTTTGCCTCTAGGAATGAAAAGAAACTTTCTCTTAGTTTTCTGAGTTGCACCTTGGTCTCAAGGTGGAAGAGCCGTGCTCAGATCCAAATAGTTCGGGGAGACTCAAGGCCAGACTGGGTGGGGGTGGAAGAGGCAGCCACAGGTCCCAGCAAAACAGCAGTTGCAGTGAACATAGGAACCTCAACAGCTCATTCCTACGCACATGGGATAATACCTTAGGAAACTCTCAGAAAAAGCTGAGGGACACTTCGAAGGGGGGGCACTCTACAGCTACAAGTGCAGTGAGCAACACAACATACTCCCTATACACCCCAATATCCCCGCCACATCCCAGGACCTAGTGATGGGTGGGTGTGCGCAGGAATGAGAAGGAGCAAGGCCAGCCCGGCACAGTGGTGCATGCCCGTAACCCCAGTGTGTGGGAGGCTGAGACAGGAGGATCACAGGTTCAAGGCCAGCCTCAGCAACTTTGCAAGACCCTGTTTCAAAGTAAAAATGGCTGGGGGTATAGCTCAGAGGTAGAACTCCCCTGGGTTCGACCCCCAGTACTGAGGGGGGTGGGGCTCGAGGTACCTGGCATACACATTGCCTTGCAGTAAGATACAATACGACACGGAAGGGGCAGGGGGGTTACACTGGCCCATGGGAGCAACTATATCAAAATGGCTGGCTTAGCTCCATCCAGAAGCCAGCCCACCCACAAACACAACGGATCGGGCTAGAATGCACATATGGAACCATTCTTGTTCAAGTAGAAACAAACACAACTGCGTCCTTGATCAGGTTTAAGAGCAGAGACATCTGGGGAAATGAACTTCTGAGTCACTGTATTAACTGCTACATTACTAGAAGTCAACTGAGAGGACTAAGAAATTCCTGAGACAGCACCTCCTCCTCCCCTTCCCACACCCTTGCCTGCATATGTCCGTCTATGTCATCAAAGTGTGAATTTCTACAGCCAGGTGTGGTGATAGATGCCTGTAATCCCAGTACTTTGGACACTGAGACAGGAGGATCACAGTCTAGAGGCCAGCCTCAGCAACTTAGTGAGGCCCTTGGCAACTTAGTGAGACCCTGTTTCAAAATAAACAATAAAATAGGGCTGGGGGTATAGCTCAGAGGTAGAATGCCCCAGGGTTCAATCCCTAGTACCATTAAAAAAAAAGATTGGGGGAGCCAGGCATGGTGATGCACACCTGTAATCCTAGTACTTGAGAAGCTGAGACAGGAGGATCACGGGCTCGAGAACAGCCTCGGCTACTTAGTGAAGGCCTTCTGCAACTTTGTGAGACCCTAATTCAAAATAAAAAATTTTAAAAATAGGGCTGGGGGAATAGCTCAGAGATAGAATGCCCCTGGGTTCAATCCCCAGTAACACACACACACACACACACACACACACACACACACACACACACAAGGTTAGGGGTATAGCTCGGAGTAGAATGCTCCTGGGTACAATCCCCAGAAACACACACACACACACACACACACACACACACACACACACACACACAGTATGTTTATTAGCAAAGAACTTGGGGAAAGAGTACCTCCAACACAAGACCCTGATTTAGTCAAAGGGATTCCAAGAACCAGGACAGGCTAATCTCCAAGAATGCTAATAGAATGTCTCGCTTAAATCAAATGTTCTGAACACCAGCACATAAATATCCTTATTTTAGTGTTAGTGTTTATCACTGGAGGCAGCTTTGCAATGAAAGGAGAAAACACTGAGATAAATGAGTTAATTAAACTGCCAAGCCCAGCCTGGCCGCAGGGCTTCTCTGTCCTTCTTTCCAGCCGTCAGTCCCAGGAGCAGGGCTCACCCTCTCTGTCACCTCTTTTTGTACGGTAAAGATGCGACAGTGTCACGGGAAAACCTAATGTTAACTTAAAGGAAACAACTGGTGATCCAGCACTTAGTGTCTTTTCTACAACCCTCCAGAAAAGGGATAATACAGCCCACATCAGACTATCTGCAGAGGAGCGAATGTTCTGGAAGGTAGGAAAGAGTGGGAGTAACCCACGCCTTCCCATTCCAGTATCAGTCCTGGGTCTGAACCAGCCTCGTTGAGGCACAGGCTCTATGTCAGTCATTCCTGCACCCCTTGCACTTGGTACTAAAACCTCTGTGTACACAGTTGCAGAATGAGTGAATGAATACCTTCCTCCGTGCTTGTCTGGCCTGCTTTGTGCAGCGGGGAAGAGCTGAGTGGGGTCTTTGAGAAAGCCGTAACACTAATGCTGTCAAAGAACTCATCACGCTCGCAAAAGGCACCGCAGAGGATCCCACGCCTCCTCTGTGCTGACTGATCTTTCCTGGTGCAGGTGGCCAAGTTCAAGCCAGCTCTGCAGGGGCCTCCTGAGAATTGCAAGCCAGCATGCAAGGTGGGGTATTTTTAGCCACACGGAAGTCTTTCATTTGTATGTAGTTAAACAGGCCGAGCTCTTCTTTTATCACTTTCAGGCTTTGTTTCTGTTCAGAAGGTCAGAATGCTGTCAGGTTATGCATTTGCCCCTATTTTCTTCTAGGACTTCATGGTGTGTGTGGTGTGTGTGTGTGTGTGTGTGTGTGTGTGTGTGTGTGTCTGGCTAGGGATTGAACCCAGGGACTCGCGCGAGCTAAGAACTCATTCTGCCACTGAGGTACACTCCAGCCCTTAGGACTTCTATTGTTTCATTTCATTTACACTTAATTATTTAATACATTAGGAATTATATGTATGTGTGTACATATGTAAGAAATAAGATTCGGTTTTTCAAAACAGCCCAGTTTAAATTATACTTTTATATTTTCCATTACTCAGTCTAATTTTTCTCCAATACTAACCCATTTATTATAGTTTCATATTATGTTTTATTATCTGGTAGGACTAATATTCCATAATTACACTTTTTTTAGAATTTCATACATTTAGACAGGCATGATAATGCATGCTTGTAATCCTAGTACTTGGGAGACTGAGACAGGAGTATCGCAGGTTCACAGACAGACTCAGCAACTTAGTGAGGCCCTCCGCAACTTAGTGAGACCCTGTTTCAAAATAAAAAATAAAATAGGGCCGGGGATGTAGCTTAGAGGTAGAATGCCCCTGGGTTCAATCACCAGTGCCACACATACATACATACACACAGAGAATTCCATACATTACATTTTGCAAGAGGAATAAAAGTATCATTTTGGTCATGCCCCTAAAAAAAAGATCTTGTTGACATTTTAATCAGGATTTCATTTATCTTAGTGGAGAGATTTATGGAAAATGAACATTTTTACAATATTGTGTCTTGTTATCCAAGAGTATACTTTGTCTCTTCAATGACTTAAATCTTTTACACTTTTCAGTGTAGTTTTTAGATTTTCCTCATATTGCCCCTATATGTTACATTTAACTTTGAATGATTTACTCTGAATGATTAGTTATCTTTTTAAAAATTCTAGAGCCGGGCGTGATGGCGCACGCTTATAATCCCAGTACTTGGGAGACGGAGACCGGAGGATCCGGGTTCACGGCCAGCCTCAGCTACTTAGTGAGGCCCTCTGCAACTTCATGAAACCCGATAAAAAATAGGGCCAGGGGTGTAGCTCGGAGGTAGAACGCCCCTGGGTTCAATCCCCAATACCGCAAAAAAAAAAAAAAATCTAAAAACATTCTGTTGCCTGTGCCTGGAATACTTCTCCAGCACATTTCCTTTTGGCAAATTCTACTCATTCTTCAAGGCCCCGTTCAAACATCACTTGCTTTGTTAAGTATTCCTTGGTCTTATACTCAATCTGGATGGCCCATGGCCTTCTTCTGTCCTCCTCCAACATCTTGTATGTAATGACATCACGACACTGGTCACATGGTACTTCAACTTCTGTACACAGGTCTCTCACCCCCATTAGTCTGGAGGCTCCCCCCAAGCCTGGCTCACAGCAAGCACTCAGTGATTAGGATGGATGGATGGATAGATGGATGGATGGATGGATGGATGGATGATGGATGGATGGATGATGGATGGATGGATGGATGGATGGATGATGGATGGATGGATGGATGGATGGATGGATGATGGGTGGATGGATGATGGATGGATGAATGGATGATGGATGGATGGATGGATGACAAAATCACAGAATATTTTTTCATGTTTCTGTAGTGTCTTACTGTGCTAACAATGCTAATATTGATAAATGGAAGATTTTGGAATAATATGATGATTATTTTTCTTGAGCCCAAGCCATGTTCAAAAATGTAAAAACTGATGCCATAATGAGAAATCATAAATAATTAAAAAATGAAAACCAGATACATTCTTTTCCTGACATGTATTTCAGCCTAATGTAAACATCAGTGGTGCAGTAGATTGAGCATATTTTGGCATAAACAAGACCTGAATTTAAATTCTAGATCAAACATTTATTAGCTATGATGACCCCAGGCAAGTTTCTTTACTTCTCAATGCTTCATTTTTTTTCATCTATAAAATAGGCATAATGAATATCTTCATAATTGGATGCCTAAGAGATATGTCCAACTTATATGTGTAAAATGTTTGCTTCCTTGCCCTAAACCCTCTCCTCCTGTGCTCTCCCCAATCCCAGAAAATGACATACTATTCCCCCCCGTTGCTGAAAAAAATGGAAGGTATCCAAGATTCCCCTCTTTCTTTTACTCTGTTTCCAACCCATCAACAGTCCCACCAGCAATTCCTTAGAAATACTTCCATAATCCAGTGACTTCTCGCCAGCTGCCACCTGGACCAAGCCACCATCTTCTCTTATCTTGATCATCACAATAGCCTCCCAGTTGGTCTTCCTGTTTCCTCCCTTGCCCCCTACGCATCTTTGATTGAGTGATCCTTTTAAACTCCATCAGCTCTGCTCAGAACTTTGCAAGGGTCTCTTATCTCACTAACTCTAACTTGAGAAAAATTCAAGTCCTCACAGTGGCTGGCAGGACCCGTGTGACACCCTCTCTTCCCCAACTCTCTCTGACTTCTCCATCCCTCTCCCTTGTCCTCTCTGGTCCAGCCACGCCGGGCTCCCTGCTGGTCCTAGAACACAAAAATAGGAGGGGCCTCAAGGACTTTGCATGGTTCATCTCAGTGCCCAGAAAACCCTTTACTGGATATCGGTATGACTCCTTCACCACCTTCAGGTGTCTGCTCAAATGTCACTTTGTCAAAGCAGCCTTCCGTTATCACCCCCACATCAAAGAGCACCTTCTCTTCCCTCTCCTCTCGCCACTATTCTCTGTTCTACTTACTCATCTTTATTTTCTTCACAGTACTTGATCACTGCCCATCATATACTTATTTGATATTGCCCATCATATACTTATTTGACAAGTAGCTGTCTCCCCTCAACACCGGATACTTAGTAGGGGTTCAGCGAAGACATACTGAATGCCATAATGAATACATTCTTTCTCATCACAACCCTATAATTTTTTAACCACAGAATATAATTCTTTAACCACAGAATAGATTCTCCTAAAAATAAATGGGCTAAAGACCTGGTGAGAACACGACCCCTTCTCTGTGCCCATGATTACTCACACAAATGCTTCCATGACTCAAAATAAAGATTCCCTTGTTTTCCACAGAACAATAAGAACAACAACAACAACAAAAATCTCCCTGGAATCCATTAGAGATTGCCAACCTAAATCTCTTGTCTACATTTTGCTTTTTTTTACTTTTAAAAATGATGGCTCTGCCGCCCCTTTCCCCAGACTCCGGGACTCCGCTCCTTCTGTTCATTCCTATCTGGAGCTGAAAGCCAGAAATAGCTGTTTACTTCATTGTCCTCATTTCCCTTCATTGTTACCATTCAGTTCTCTGGTGGTTTCCCTGTTGTGGGTTTTTTAAATGAATTCCCAATAAGTTAGGAGAGAAAAAGCACTAGTAAATACCCTGGATGCAGCCTAAAATTTAAAAAAAAAAAAAGACTATCAGATATTTTCTCAAGGAAAAAGTATTTAAAAATGGACCCTAATGTGATTCCTCACATACCATCTCATATTATTCTAATATGTAATCATGCTCAGGAGCTGGAGAAAGAACAAACTGTACAGAATAAAAGACTGATTTCTTTTAATTTACTAAGAAAATGTGAATAATGATAATTATGCATGCAAAGCTCTTCCTTCTATGAGCCTAAAAAATTATTTATTCTTATTTAACAAAAGACTAAAATCCTATGATCTCCAGTCAATCAGCAAATAATTTTTGAGTGCTTAACCCAAAGCTCCTGATTTCATTTTTATTTTAATGCAGGGCTCAATACAAAGGATTTAATAGATTCATCTACTAAATAAGGACTTCCCCACCCAGTAATTATTTTTTTAAAATAGACAATGTCCTTATAGTGGTAAATGAATATTAGATAATTTTCCCAATAAAATAATACAATAAATCTTGAACACATTGGCAGAAATTCATAGAGCTGGGAGTCCGAGAATAACCATACGTAAATTGAACTACACATTTTAAAGCTGCTTTGAAATTGCAACAACTAGAAGAAATAAAACCAGTCATTTAAAATGACTATAAAGGCAAGAAAAGCACCAAGTTGTTTCCTTCCCAGAATAGGTTTTCTCTAGATAACCTACCCCAATAGAGGAAACCATCGTGCAAATGACTATCCTACCCCAGAGTGTTCAATAAATATTTGCCAAATGACTTCATTAATTAATTTATTAGCATCCTCAGACCAGGAATGGATAGGATGTTGAATTAATCTGGATGTTCTGGGAGAGAGGTTCAATAAATACTAGCGGATTGAATGTCAATGAGAAGGGCTGACAGATGAAAAAGAGTTCAACACTCTTTTTGATTAGATGGTCCTCCCGCCTGCTGGTAAGACATTTTCAGATAAATGGTTTCTAGTTCTATTCTTGAAAGGAGGAGAGAGAAGAAAAAACATATTTTCCTAATTGTAGAATCTATTTTATATCTAACATGAATTGCAACCCTTCTATTAAACTCCCAATAAAGAGAAAATGTGATCATTCCATTTATACCGAGGAATATTTCAGTTGTACTCAACTCAAATCCAGTATCTTTATTTTCAATTTTCAGGGGCAAAATTAATAATTTTATTTAATGCACACGAATCACTTAACTGCTCTCATGTCTTCTCTCTCCCTCTGTCTCTCAAGCTGTTCAGGTTGGGCATGAGTTGCTTTTGACCCTGGCTGCTGTCTGTGACAGAATGATGATGTTTCTGCTCTAGACCAGGAGGTGCCCTCAAAGGCAGAAAGGAACACAACTTCACTGGTCAAGGGGAGCTAAAAACAGAAATACCCCATCAGAGCCCACAGGAGACACAGGCCTCTACCCACGGGGTAGAGTCACAGGGTCCTTTTCAGCACTGTCACACTGTCACCAAGAAGGGCAGACAAGATAGCAGGAGGGGCTAGGCATGGTGGCGCACACTTGTGATCCCAGAACTTGGGAGGCTGAGATAGGAGGATCACAGGTTCGTGGCCAGCCTCAGCAACTTAGTGAGGCCCTCCGCAACTTATTGAGACCCTGTTTCCAAATAAAAAAATAAAATAGGCTGGGGGTGTGTCTCAGAGGCAGAATGCCCCTGGGTTCAATCCCCAGTACCAAAAAAAAAAAAAAAGATAGCAGGAGGAGCTGTAGGAGAAGCCCACAGAGCTTCCGAATGCCCCCCAAGAAGTCTTTAAGGAACAGGAACAAAACAGGTTCTTTTTTGACACGAGTTGCTCTGTGTGGTGAATGCTGAGTGTTTTAAGAGACAACAACCTTCTCTCTAGTACCACGAGGGCAATCTGTGCCTGTCAATTCCTCGTGACATCATAAAATGGAACAAGTACTGATAGCTGAATTTTAGGTGAAGTAAGTTTGATTAGGAGCCCTAGGCAGGCTCAGCAGATGTCTGAGGGATAGATGGATGGTTGGATGGATGGATGGATATTCATCCATCTATCTAGATATTACTGCTTTAGCCAGAATGAAGTTCTGACCACGCCCATTCTTTTTTCTTTCTCTATTCAAGCACATTGGAAACCGGTGATTAACCAGATAATAGTAGTCACAAATAGAGTATATTTTAAAATATTTTTAAAAAGCTGGGTGTGGCAGTGCACACCTGTGAATCCTAGTACTTGGGAGGCTGAGACAGGAGGATCGCAGGTTCACAGCGAGCCTCCATAACTTTGAGAGACCCTCCACCACTCAGTGAGACTTTGTTTCCAAATAAAAAATAAAATAGGGCTGAGGGTGTGGCTCAAAGGCAGAATGCCCCTGGGTTCAATCCCCAGTATCACTCACACACACATACACACACACACACACACACACACACAATTTTAAAGTAATGCTGCTCAGAACTTGGGAATAATTCAACCTTCTGACAACCTTTGTTGAAACATCTGATATTCCCATATGTGAGATACTGATGTCTAAAACTATCTTTCATGTAAAAAAAAAACCTACTTATTAAATCGGAACCCATTTATTTTGAATGCAAAAAAAGGATTTCCAGGAAATGTAGTGTATTGCTGTTTTAATATTTCTTTTAAATAGCAAAACTAATCATGGCTACACTTGGCTTTCAAAGGTATCTTCTCTTTCTTCTGTTTGAGGAGCTGCTTGAGAGTTCTATAACTCAAATAGAGGAAAACACGTAGCTGAGACAGTGTCGTAAAATGGCCCTCACATGACACCAAATAATAAGTCTTAGTGCACCACAAAAGAAACTGGAAAAGATAGGACACAACTAGCAAAGTAAGAGGCGAAGAGAGTCCAGACAGAGCAGGCGTCCCCCCTTTATCAACCAGCAAAGACCAGTTTGTTGAGCCCAACTGTAAGATCCAGGCAAAAAGCAGCATGGCTCTGATTCCTGTAATCCCTCCCCTCACCTCCTGGGGGGGGGGGCACACTGTAAATGAGCCACTGTCCAGCAGAGGGCTGCTGTCCTCAGCCAACTACTGCCCTGTGCTCTCAGCTCCATCTGCAACCAACACTCCTTGGATCAGGTTAGGATATTAGGGGCCAGTAGTGAGCGACTGCCTCTCTCATCCCTGCAGTCTTCATCCCTGAAAGGTCCAGGGCTCCATCCCTGTCCTTCCTTCTCCCCTCTCATCCCTTTCTACCCTGTGAGCCTTCCCTCCGGCTGCACATCTCTCCCCACTGACCATGGGGTCACAGTCACTTATCCATTGAATCCCTGGGTCCTCAGCCTTTCCCCAATGCCCTGCCCTCCTCCCGACTCCACTGAGACCCGGTTCTCCCTCCCTGCCCATCATGCCAACCTGTGCCAGCACGCTTCCAGACGCCAGACTCATTTTGATTTTTTTTTTGAGGTACCAGGGATTGAACCCAGGGGCATTCTACCTCCGAGCTACACCCCCAGCCCTATTTTTTATACTTTATTTTTAAACCGGGTCTCAGGAAGTTGTGGAGGGCCTCACTAAGTAGCTGAGGCTGGCCGCGAACCCGGATCCTCCAGTCTCAGCCTCCCAAGTACTGGGATTACAAGCGTGAGCCACCACACCCGGCCATCTTGATATTTCTTTTTCATGCCCCTCTCAGTGGAAAGCCCTTCCTTCAATCCCATCCTTTTTTATCTGCCTAAAACCAACTTGTTTTCTGAGAAAACGATTGTGCTTTAAGAAGCCTCCCCTGATTTCCTGGTCTTCATCCCCACAGCCGTATGAGGTGCGGCTCTTTGGTATGACCAACCAGGACACCCTCCTGATCCGTGTTAGCCCTCTCTGCACTCAGAAAATCCTTGTATAAATATTTGTGTATCTGTCTCTCCGTAAAAGTGTGAGCTCCTTGAAGGTATATACTGGGTTCTATTAACCACCTGCTAGCCCATTAATAATACATGTGTTCAATAAATGTTTATCGAATAAATGAAAAAAGATCTATGTCCCTGATTTGAATAAATGAGTGGTGGTGAAGTGGACATTTTTCCTTTACTGGATTTTTTTCTGTCAATCTATTAAAGCTATACCCACATTCTACCAAAACCCACAAATATATATTCAAAGTAAAGCCAACTATCGTCCTCTCCACTCTTTTTTTTTTTTGTGTGTGTGTGGTACTGGGAATTGAACCCAGGGACTTTCTACCTCTGAGCTACACCCAGACCTGTTTTAATTTTTATTTTGAAACAGGGTCTCACTAAGTTGCGGAGGGCCTTGCTAAATTGCTGAGGCTGGCCGCAAACCTGCGATCCTCCAGTCTCAGCCTCCCAAGTCCTGGGATTCAGACATGCATCACCGCGCCCGGCTTCCACCCTTACCTCTGACATGCGTGATGTATACTGTTCTATGATCTTTATCTATGCTCATGGCACACACACATATGCACACATAGGGGCTTTTCTCAATTTACAAAGCTGGGATCATGTATTACACACACTTTATTCTAAAACTCACTCTTTTTTTTTTTTTGCAGTACTGGGGATTGAACCCAGGGGCATTCTACCTCCGAGCTACACCCCCAGCCCTATTTTTTATTCTTTATTTTGAAACAGGGTCTCACTAAGTTGCGGAGGGCCTCACTAAGTAGCTGAGGCTGGCCGCGAACCCGGATCCTCCAGTCTCAACCTCCCAAGTACTGGAATTACAAGTGTGCGCCACCACACCCGGCTTCAAAACTCACTCTTTTCTAAATAATGTTATCATGGCCGTCTCTCCAGACCAACACATATGGATCTAACGCATTCTTTCTAGTAGCTGCATACATAGTCTACAGTATGTTAGTGTGTATACCCCATAATTGTGTCTCTCATTCCCCTCTGGATGAACACTCAGGTTGCTTCCAGTTTTATGGAAGTTCTGAAAACAAAGATAGCAAGGTTGATCTAGTATTTCCAGAAAACCCATGCTTTGAGTTATCTCTCCGCCTGTGCGATGGAATCTATCCACATACACCTGGACTTCTCCCAGGGTCTGAAAAGCTAGTATGCTCAAGGAGTGACATGAGGGTGCGTGGCTTGCCATTCTTTATCCTGATGAATTGGTAGGGAGTAAAAATATGAAATTTTCATGTTTAACTTTATCTACTTCTATTGTATTTAAATTTTATTAAACATTCTACTTTATTACCTAAATATTTAAAAATATTTGATTGATATGAATACAATTTCATTATATTCATATATGGATAATAGTTTAACATTAATTTTGTAACTTAAAAGTAGCTTTTTTTTTCAAAACTTGTTGGATGATCTAAATTCTGCCTTGGAATCAAGCTCCAGTTCAATGGCTCCAAATGTATCTGTACATGAGAATCAACTGGGGCTTATGGGACACTCAGATTCCCAGACTTATCTCGAATATCCTATTTGCTAGCTCTAGAGCAGAGCCTTGGGGTCAGTATGTTTGGCAAATTCTCCAGGTGATTCTTGCGATCCTGAAAAGTCAGGGACCCCGCACTAATCTACTGATCCTTACAATCGCCTGGCAAAGCTGGGCGTGGTGGCTCACGCTTGTAATCCCAGTACTTGGGAGGCTGAGATCAGAGGATCGCGGGTTCGCAGCCAGCCTCAGCTACTTTGTGAGGCCCTCTGCAACTTAGCGAGAACCTGTTTCAAAAATAAAGAATAAAAAAAAAAGAATCACCTGGCAAGCTTTTCACATGCATGGATTTGAGGATTCTCCCTTCAGAATTTCTGAACCATTCTATCCTAAATGAGGCCTGGGAGTCTTCATTTTTAAGGGACTACCTAGACAATTCTCCCCAGGTATGAAAACTCTATTCTTAGTGTTATAATTTCCTCTAATTGGAAACTCAAGACTCAAGATATAATGGATCCATTTTGGTCTATAGTGGCAAAAATACAACACCAAGTTAGTAGTCTTTGATGAGAAAGAACATTTGAATAGACCATAGATGGGAATGTCACAGCTTGCCCTACCATGGAATTAAAGAATACTTGTTATTGATAGTTTGAGTAGTGAAGAGGATCTTAGTATGTATCTTAGAATTTTAATTAGTGTGTAACTTGAATTTATCAAAGTCTGATGAATCTTATGGGGGGCATAATAATATTAATTATTATATGCTTATCAGTGTTGGGCACTTTGCATGCACTATATCACTTAACCCGCACACAAACTCAAGCAAGTGGATATTCTCATTACCTCCCCACTTTACAGATAAAGGAACTGAGGTTTTGAGAGATTATGTAACTTGTATACTTAGAATTCTAAGTCTACTTAGTAGACTTAGAATTTTAGTTTGTATCTTAAAGAGCAGATGAATGAAATAATATTTTTCTTTCTAAAATTTTCTTAATAAAGTGGCTTTTCTTATAAGATTCAACTGATATCAATGTTTGCATTTTAAAAAAAATAGTTTTACTCTTACTATAAGCCAAGGTATTAGAAATAGGCAGAAATCAACTTTTAAATCACTAAGATTTCTCTTTCCAAGAATCTAAAGACTTCATATGTATAAGTTGCATATTTAGGTAGACACATTAACTTTCTGATTCTAAAGGTTTCTTTCTATTTTTAGGAGTACAGATGAAAACGTAGACACAGTTTTGACATCTTATTTAAAAATGACAAAATAGACATTTTTCCAGGTAAATTCAATTCAGTAGCTACTATGCTGGTCATTTGGAATTTTTTCCAAATTCATATAAAACATGAAAAATCCTCAGTTTTTGGTAATATCTAGGAACATTTGATCCTCAAAACTGAAACAGGAGGAAACAGAATGGGAATATCAAATTAACAATATTCCTTCACTTCAGAAGGATCACCAAGTAGTGATTAAGATTTTTCTAAAGCCGGCGTGGTGGTGCACACATGTAATCCCAGTACTTTGGGAGGCGGAGACCGGAGGATCTGGGTTCGCGGCCAGCCTCAGCTCTCTCTCTCTCTCTCTCTCTCTCTCTCTCTCTCTCTCTACTTAGTGAGGCCCTCCGCAACTTTGTGAGACCCGGTTTCAAAATAAAGTATAAAAAAATAGGGCCGGGGATGTAGCGCGGAGGTAGAAGGCCCCTGGGTTCAATCCCCAGTACCGCAAAAAAAAAAAAAAAAGATTTTTCTAAACATTTTTGGACTTCCAAGTTACTTACCAAGCCCATTTCCTTTTTTTTTTTTTATTTGTGTGTGTGTGTGTGGTACTGGGGATGGAACCCAGGGGCCTTCTACCTCCAGGATATACCCCCCAACCCTATTTTATTTCTTATTTGGCAACAGGGTCTCACTAAGTTGTGGAGGCCCTCACTACGTTGCTGAGGCTGGCTGCAGACCTGCGACCCTCCTGTCTCAGCCTCCCAAGAACTGGGATTACAAACATATACCACCATTCCGGGCCAGACCATTTCCTTCAAATCTCATGCATTGGCCATTTTCTCTCTCTTCTTGGGAAACCAACGATTGTGATGTCTATTATAATATTCAAAGGTCTAATAATAGCGATAGTAGAATAAGATCTGTCAGAGTGTGACAGACTGGGGTATAGAAATCAGGACCCGCCATTTACCAACTGTTTAAACTTCAGCAAGTTACATAATCTCTCAAAACCTCAGTCCCTTCATCTGTAAAATGGGGAGGTAATGACAGTATCCACTTGCTTGAGTTCGTGTGAGGGTTAAGTGATATAATGCATGCAAAGTGCCCAACACTGATAAGCATACAATAACTAATATTATTATGCCCCCCATAAGATTGGTCAGACTTTGCTAAATCCAAGGTTGCCAATGTGAGTTTGAGGAGGAACAAGACAGCTGAGTGAAATGTCTCTTTCGGACCCCAAATCATCCTGCTTGAAAGGAGGTTCAAGAAGAAATACTTGAGAAAGTGGGCCCCATTCCGGGCTTATTTCACCTCCCCACATAAACCACAGAAATTCCGTAATAGGAGGGGTCAGAAACTAGGTGAATTTGATGGCACCACCTAATAGACTTGATGCTTCCTGGGACAGACCAAGGGTCCCAACATTACTTGGCTCCAACAGGGTGCAAGGTTCTGTACTAAGGGATTTTAGTGGTATAAAATTGAATCAGCTGGACGTGGTGGGGTGAGCTTGTAATCCCGGTACTTGGGAGGCTGAGACAGGAGGATCACAGGTTCAAGGCCAGCCTTAGCAACTTAGTGAGACCCTCAGCAACTTAACAAGACCCTGCTTCAGAATAAAAAATGAAAAGGGCTGGCAGTGTAGCTGGGAGGTAGAACATCCCTAGGTTCAATTCCCAGTACCAAAAAAAAAAAAAAATGAATCAGAGGCAGACTCTGACCCCAGAGAATTTTACAGTTTATGAAAGATATTCTTCACATGTTCTTTGTTGTACTCAGGAGAGAGCCTGGGTCCTGGGACATAGTTAAGAGATTGTGGAGCCTGAGTCCCGGGAGCACTGAGAAGATCCTATTCCTATACACATCAAGTCCCCCATAATCCTATCTGTTTCACCCTGTTTTTTCTTTCTCTAATATACACAAATTGTTAGATATGATTAGGTAGGTAGTATCTCAGGGCCTCATGTCACCTCTGTCGTCTAATATCTACAATGTAAATTCTTTTCACCCAACCCTTACCACCCCCATCTCCAGGTATGGAACCAACCAACCATACTGCCAAGAACAATCATCAAAGATCAGATTCCTTAAAAAGGAATAGAAACATTCTAGACAGAGGTTACTGTATTCATTATAATCCCAGAATGAACCCTGAAAAGCAGCGCTTAATTACCCAACACATGTTATTCGATTTCTACAGCCCCCCCACCCCCCAGCAGGATTAAAGCTTCGGAGTTTAGAAACTGAGGCTGCAACTCCTCTTACAAGTTGCTTTCCGGGTATCCAAAGGGTGGGACTTACTGCTTTGAAAGCACACTTTCTAAAAATAATCAATATTTTCCTTCGATGCTTATGACAAAGCCACCAAGGCACTTCATTTTAATTGCTCGCACGCTGCACAGTGACTCGATCTCTTTAATATTTCACTCATAGTAGCAACCACTGAGCTATGACTAACTCCTCTCCCAGCATCGTCGCTGGCTCCAGATGGCAAGAAACGCCTTACCTTCGCTCTTGCCTGAAAAGCAATTCTGATTTTTTTTCCTTCCGCCCATTTCACCTGCAGTCATTGTTTTACTCCAAGAAAACAACAACAACAACAACAACAAAAATGGGTGGGTATAGGAAGGGGGGAGATTAACGCGAAGGGGAGTGCAAGGAGGGAATTTACTTTTCCCTTTTTTAATGGAGTGTAAGCACTGCGGCTTTAAATCTTGCCGCATCAAGTCCTGGATTCCTTCCATAACCAAGCTGCAAAATGGTAACAAGAAAGGAGGAAAAAAAATGCATATATATATATATATATATATACCTCTTCCTCCCTCCCCGCAGCCTTGCACAGCCCCCAGCAGGTCGGGCAGGGCGCGCCCATCCCCCGCGCCCTCGCGGCTGGGCGGGCGGCGAGCACAGGTGGGCTGGGCACCGGGACCGGGACCGGCACCGGCACCGACCTGGGCCTCGGGCATCGCCCACATCCGGGCCAAGGTCAAGGGCGAGCGCGCCTCGCCTCGGGGCCGCCGGAGCCCGGGGTCGGCGGCCAAAGTTTCAGGCCGGGTGGGGCCGGGCGGCTCTGCAGCCCCTCGCCCTCCCGCACCTGCCCGGCCCGCCGGGTCCGCGCACCGCGCCCGCCGGCTCCCACTCACCTCTGGCCGACATGGCTCCGGCCGCCGCAGCCGAGCAGGCAGGCGGAGGAGGAGAAGCCGCAGGGCGTGGGGAGGAAGAGCTGCCCGCCTGGCGCCCGCGCCGCCGCCCAGGACACCTGCGCCCGCGCTCCGCGCAGCGCCCTGCAGCAGGCGGGACCGGGACCGGGCCGGGGCCGGGCGCGGCCAGTGACAGCTCGCGGCGCGGGCGGGGCCGCTCCTCCCTCCCCTCCCCCGTCCACGGCGGCCGCGGCCCAGGCGCCGTCCCCCAGCGAGGTGGCGCCTGCCCTCCCACCTGGTCCTGGGTACTAACGGCGTTGCCCTTAGTAATGGCTTTCCAACTTCCTGCCTAGGTCCCCGAGGAGGAATGCAAAAGGGCCGCTCTGTGATGCCCTTGACAAGAGGGGGACCACGGTCGCCTGAGGGGCTTGGCTGGGCAGTCCGCACGCGGGGGAGACCCTGGACTCCCTCCAGAGCCCACCAGCCCTGCAGGGCAGGGACCTTGCACCCAGCACCGGCCTTGAGGCAATAGACACCTTTGGTTTGGTGTTTCAACTCTGAGGTGTCAGGGCTGGGCTGGGAACACTCTAACAAATCCACTAAATTCTATACGGCTGGGTCAAAGTGAGAAAATGCAAGAAAAATCTCCTACTGCTCTAGAAGTTTATCAACCAGAGCTTGATGCTAATGGATAACATAACAAAAGCCACTTAACCCCGAGTTCTAACCTGAACAGGGGGGCTCCCACATGGCTCGCTTCTCTGTACCCTCTCACAACAGATGAGCTAGTTATTTTCTATGTGGGCACCTCCCGAATCTATCCTGATAGGATGGGAATTGTATAATGGGTCTGGGAATTCGGAAACACTCAAAGAACAGGTGGACATAATTCTTCTAGGAAAAATAATTGGTGGATAATTGAGCATCGTTAAAGAAAGCCCAACCGAATGATCATGCATAGAAGGAAATACTAGAAAAAAAGGTAAGCAATGAGAAAAGAAAATTTCAGATTCACATACCAACGACTGGAATCAGCTCATTGTTTATCTTTCTTGACAACATCCCTTTCACTGTCAATCGCCAATAAATCACAATTGGATCTCAAAGCAACTCTTCTTTGCCACGGTTCTTAATTCACTGTTAAATTCTTCTCACTCACTGACTGTAAGAATAACCTCTCTGCTCCCCTGCATCCAGCCTGCAACCCCTCCACTTTATTCTGCCCGTTGCCTTGAAAATCATTTTTCTGTTTATAACATGACATCTTCATGCTCTGAAACCTCCACCAGGTCCCCACTGATGACCAGATGAAGCCTCAACATTTCAAAGTATTTTCATCCAAGCAATTAATTAATTCATCCAGCAAAATGTTACTGATTGAACATATTCTCCTTACCAATGTCTGTGCCAGGTACTAGTGTTACAACAGTAAACAAGGCAGACATGACCCATGTCCGCATGGAGCTTAAGTCTACTGAAATTTTAAGGTCCTCTCTAATCCGTACTCTCCTATCTCTCCAGTGTCATCTTTAGCTACCCCCCTAAGCAAACATGCTATTGTACAAGGAATACTTTCCCCTCTGCTTCTCAGTAATGTATTTTCTTCCTCCCTGCTTTTGTTCATTAGCATTCTTTGCAAATGCCCTCCTCCCCCTCAAATGAACCCATCTACCATCTCCTGAAATGCTCTCCGGCAACTTTAACAGATGTTGATATCACTCAACCTCTGTAGCATGTATTGTCAGAACTACCCATTTTAACTTAATACATGACTCTTTTAAGGCACAATTGTTATCCAGCACAGTGGCGCATGCCTGTAATCCCAGTACTTGGGAAGTTGATGCAGGAGGATGGCAGGTTTGCGGACAGCCTCAGCAACTTAGTGAGGCCCTCAGCAGCTTAGACCCTGCTTCAAAATAAAAATTTAATAGGGTGCCGGGCGTGGTGGCGCATGCTTGTAATCCCAGTACTTTGGGAGGCAGAGAACAGAGGATCCGGGTTCGCGGCCAGCCTCAGCTCTCGCTCTCTCTCTCCCTGTCTCTCTCTCTCTCTCTCTCTCTCTCTCTCTCTACTTAGCGAGGCCCTCCGCAACTTTGTGAGACCCGGTTTCAAAATAAAGCATTAAAAAAAAATAGGGCCGGGGGGCATAGCGCGGAGGTAGAACGCCCCTGCGTTCAATCCCCGGTACTGCAAAAAAAAAAAAAAAATTTAAAAGGGTGAGGGTGTAGCTTGAAGACAGAACACCCTGGGTTCAATTCCCAGCATCACACACACACAGAGAAAAAAGCACAATTGTTTGTGTTGCTGTTTAATGATTTTATTGTATGTTTCTTGTCTCCTAACATGACTGCAAGCCTCTTGAAATCAGGAACTTGGATAGTCTTGTTGAAATGGCTTTGTTCTGGAAGTATGTTACAGAGCATGTATTATACCAAACACCATAACTGAGACAGAGAGAGGTCCCAGAATCGTGTGGCTTTCTACCTATATACTTGTAACTAATATCCAGTTCTTTTTTACCATGTGCCACAATACTGACCTCATGCTAGAAGTATAGAAGCAGTACAAAAAGCTCTCACTCTTGCTTATAATAGCCAGGCATGGTGGTGCATGCCTGTAATCCCAGTATTTGGGAGGATGAGACAGGAGGATCACAGGTTCAAGGCTGGCCTCAGCAATGTAGCAAGACCTTCGAGCAACTTAGCAAGATCCTATTTCAAAATAAAAAGGGTTGGGGGTGTAGCTCCGAGGTAGAATGCCCCTGGGTTCAATCCTTAGTACACACACACAAACAAAAATTGTGCTTATAATAGACTATACAGATGATTATAAAATATATTCCTAAATAGAAGTCTAAAATAAGGTGCCCTACACGATATTTTTAGGCACACAGCAAGTATAGTCAGCCCTCTCCATGTCTTCAGGTTCAACGTGCACAGATTCAACTAACTGTAGGTCAAACATACTCAAAATAATCATAGCCAGGCATGGTGGCTCACACTTGTAATCCCAGTACTTGGGAGGCTGAGACCGGAGGATCCGGGTTCACAGCCAGCCTCAGCTACTTAGTGAGGCCCTCCACAATTTAGTGAGACCCTGTTTCAAAATAAAGAATAAAAAATAGGGCTGGGGGTGTAGCTTGGAGGTAGAATTCCCCTGGGTTCAATCCCCAATACCACAAAAATAAATAAATAAATAAAATAATTGTATCTGTACTGAACAGGTGTAGACTATTTTTCTTGTCATTATTCCCTAAACAATCCAGTATAACAACTACTTACATTGCATTAGGTATTATAAGTAATTTAGAGATGATTTAAAGCACACAGGAGGAAATATGTACCTTATATACAAATACTACACCATTTTATTTTAATTATTTACTTTTAATACTGGGACTGAACCCAGGGTCTTGCACATGCTAGGCAAGAACTCTAAGCTATCTCCCAAGCCCTTTTTATTTTACCGTGAGACAGGGTCTCACTATGTTGCCCAGGAAGGCCTTGAACTTGCCATCCTCCTGCCTCAGCTACCCAGTAGCTGGGATTGCAGTGGCGTACTACCACGCCTAGCCATTGTGCCATTTTATACAAAGGATGTAAGCATCTGCATTCAGAGAACCTGGAACCAATCCCCTGCAGGTTGGAAAAGAAGTTTATTATCAAAAATCATCTTTAAGCCAGGCATGGTGGCACACGCTTGGAATCCCAGTACTTGAGAGGCTGAGACAGGAGGATCGCAGGTTTGTGACCAACCTCAGCTACTTAGTGAGGCCCTCCACAACTTAGTGAGACCCTGTTTCAAAATAAAGAATAAAATAGGGCTGGGGATGTAGCTCGGAGGTAGAACGTCCCTGGATTCCATCCCCAGTACCACCACAAAAAAATTCATCTTTGGCTAAAAAAAAATTTCTTAGGAATTTACATTTAGTCCCTCGATTTAAGTAGCAATTCAGATTTAAAAATTATATGATTGGCTTACATTTTGGAGTTGACTTTATATTTTATTTTTTATTTTTTGTGGTGCTGGAGATTGATCCTAGGGGCCTTCTACCTCCAAGCTACACCCCCAGCCCTATTTTATTTTTTATATGGAAACAGGGTCTCCCTAAGTTGCTGAGTGAGAGCCTCAACAAGTTGCTGAGGCTGGCTTTGAACCTGTGACCCTCCTGTCTCAGCCTCCCAAGTACTGGGATTATATGTGTGAGCCACTGCACCTGGATGAGTTGATTTTTTAAATGATTGAATATTGATTCTTATTCTCACAGATTTTTAAGTTGTTGATTTACCATCACTTTTCATTCTTTACCTGAACTTTCCACAAGTAACATGAGAATAATTCTGCTTTCTGTGTAACTTCAATTTAAAAAAAAAGCATATTGAGTTACTCAATAATTTTTCATCAAATAACTTTAAAATACCTGCCATGTAATAGGCGATGAGGAAGAAAAACAAGCTGGGTACAGTCTCAGACAATATACAAGGTAGAGAGGCTAAACATGAGGCTCTTCATTAAGCCAGGTCGCCACTAAATGGGTTAAAATGACTCCAGGTTAGTAGCAACTCTGATTTTTAAGAGAAGCAAACCAAAATTCTACTTTATGAAAGCATCATCCCCAATATTGGTCCCCAGGATTCCACAGACTTCAGCCAAAAATGAGACCATAATCAAAGATCACCAAATACACAAGAAAATAAGACACTTGTGGTGGGAATCAGTAGAAATAGCAAATAGTAAGTACAGATACAAAGTATTTCAGAATTACATAACAAATATAAAATAAGGGGTGAAATGTATAACATAATAAAGTATTAAAGGATACATATCACAAACTGAGCCAAAAAAAGAATATAAAAATGAATGAGTAAATTTCAAAAAGAAGCAAAGAGATTAAAAAAGCACTGTTAAAATTTATAAACTCAATGGATAGATAAAACAGAAAAATAGAGAAAGAAGTGTGAGACAGAAAGAAAGTATTGAAATGGAAGGTACATGTCTAAAAAATTACTAGAAAAATTAGGAGATAAATAGGGGTTATGAAAGATTGGTGATAGGGTGAGAAGGTTTACTGTGTGAATAATAGAAATCCTAAGAGATAATTAAAAATATGAAAGAAAGACAACACTTGAAGAAAAAGAGCTGCTAACATTATAGATAGATGACAGATAGATAGAATCACAATATATATTAAGTAAATTAATAAAAAGAAATCTAGACCTAGACACATTTTATTGAAACTGAAACATGCTAAAGACAGAGAGATCTATAAAGCAAAGAGAAAAGACATAGCCTAGAAAGACAGAACAGAATTATCACAGACTTCTTGAAGGAAACAATGAAAACCAGAAGACAATGGAATCCTGATTAGCCTATAACTGTGCACTTAATGTGCAAACAGCTGGGCATGGTGGCATACTCCTATAATCCCAGTACTTGGGAGGCTGAGACAGAGGGATCATGGGTATAAGCAGAGCCTAGCAACATAGTGAGACTCTCAGCAAGTATCCTAGTAAGACCCTGTTTCAAAATACAAAAGATCTGGGTTTTTTCTTTTTATAGCTCAGAGGTATAATGCCCTGCGTTCAATCCCCCGTACCACACAAAAGGGGGGGAGGGCTTGAAAAGATCAAACTGATCTGTAAAGAACTTAATTGCCTAGTAGAACAGAGAACGACAAGAAAGGAAGACAAGAAAATCCAGCACTCAGTAACGTAATGGTAATGATGCTCAGCATCCAGTCAAAAATTACTAAGCATAGTGTTTGCCACTTAATCTCTGTAAGGTGATAGGTATTTTAATTGTATCATCTTACTTCATCTTTACCACCACTTCCTGAGGTAAGCACTCCTGTTATTCTCAGTTTACAGAGGAGGAAGAACAAAGAAGATAAATAAATGGCAAACTATAACCTGGATGTAGGCTATCTGGATTCAAGGACCATGCAATTAACCACCATGTTATACAGCATGCCTTCTTGCCTTCCTTGACCTCTTTTTCAAGTTTTTAGTTACATAAGTAGCACATCAATACATTCGCACTGTAAAACATTCAGAAACAGAGCAAAAGCCAACTGTAGTCCAACTTCCACTCAAGTAGAACTTTCTTCCCTGGAGTTAGTTGCTACTTTTTGTTTGATGGTGTGTTAGTCAGCTTTCTGTCACTATAACAAATACCCGAGGTAATCAACTTATATAGAGAAAAGGTCTATTTGGCTCACAGTTTGGAGGTTTCCATTCATGATCAGTTGGCCCTTTTGCTTTGGGTCTGTGAGAGTAGAACTGCTCACTTCACAGCTGGGAAGAGAAAGAGAGTAAGGAAGAGACCAGGAGTCCCTCAATCCCTGTCGAGACACTCCTTCAATTACCTAAAGACCTCCCATTAGCCCACTTCTTGATAGTCTCACCACTTCCCAAGAGCTCCAAGCTGGGGACCAAGTCTTTAACTCACGGGCTTTTGGGGAACATTTGAGATCCAAACCATAGCAGATAAGTATCCTTCTAGACATTTCTCTTTGTTCAGACACATACACATTGTTCTGTGTACATATACACAAAGAAATAAGTCTTCCTATGTAACTGGATTGTGCTTTATTTTTCTACAAGTTGTTCTTTTCACTTAACAACTTGTCTTGAAGATCTTTCCAGTTTATTCTTTGATTACTACATAGTATGGCTATATTCTATATGGATTACAGTTTACTTAACCATATTTTTTATTGTCCATTTATGCTGATTCTGACTTCACTGTGACCAACAACCTTGCACTGAATACCCTTGAAGGTTTCTCCTTATGCTTTCTTGCATATAAATGTCTGGGAAAGATTCTTAGAAATAAAATGTCTAAGGTGAAGTTTGTGTTCATTTTTTTTCCCAATGGTGACTCTCAAGCTGCCCTCTGGCAAGGCTGGGCCTCTTATTCTTTTATTCTTTTGATATTCACAGATTAAAAGGGTTGTGGCTGCAGCGTTTCCAGGAAATCATCTCTTCACACAGCACTGCTCATACTCCAGCAGGCGAAGGAAAACCAAGACCTCTTCGCCTCCCAATCTTCAGGAAAGAGGTGTTTGGGTGCAAGTTGCAGAACACATCGGGTCCTTGAGAACACGCAATGCGAGTCCCAAAAATGGAGGCGGTAGGCAAGAGGGAAGAGAAAGTTTCTGTGGGGGAAAAAACGAAAACAAGTAAGAGCTTCGTTTCTCCTCTGGAATCACTCCTCTCTGTTTTGTGACCTGCATGGAAAAACGAGGTGTTATGGTTTGAACAGGAAGTGTCCCCCAATAGACTCATGGGTGGAAGGCTTGGTCCCGAGGGCAGCAGTGTTCAGAGGCAGTATTTTGGGGACGTGACTATATCATGCAGGCTCTGAGCTCATCAGTGGTAAATTCATTGATGGATGAATGGACTATTAAGAGGGAGGCAGGGGAATCTGTAGGAGGGTGTGCCCTGGAAGGGTATTTCTTGTCCCCAACCCCTTATCCTCTCTTCCTCTCTCTCTCTCTCTCTCTCTCTCCCTCCCCCAGCCGCTATGAGCCGAGCAGCTTTCCTTGGCCATGCCATTCCGCCATGATAGTTCTGCCTTGGAACCAGCCAACTGACCATGGATGGACTGAACCTCTGTAACTGTGAGCCAAAATCAGTCTTCCCTCCTCAGAGTCATTTTCCTCAGGTATTTGTCACAGTGCAGAACAGTGACTAACACAGGAGTCCTAGAGTTGTCCCTTGTTCCTCAAAGATCACAGTGTTCAAGGTTAAAGTATCATGGAGCACACAATCGAGGAGAGTTCTGTTTTCATTCCTTAAATAGCAAGAGACCAGAGAGGGTGGTGACTGGAGATGTGGGTGGAGGTGGCCTGCAGTTGCCTGGAGGGCCCCTTGTGCGTAAGTCCTTCCTGACTCCAGAAAGGTCATTGGCAGGTAACTGGTGGTTGGGGGCATCAGAGCCACTTCTCAGGAGAAACAACCAACAAATATTTGAATAAATGTCTTTGCATAAATGTTTTAAAATTTGATGCGAGTACTGATGTTATTTAAGTGTTGTATCACTTATATGTACTCTTCTTAGTATAGTAAGTTGAATTTTCTCCCTGAGCCACCCCCATCTTTTTTTTTAAATAATGAATGCAACTCTATCTTTGCACTTTCCCTGGTGCTCTGAACAAGCTGCTGCATTTTTAATATAAGATTAAAGTTGCAGAACTCTCTCTAATATCAAACTCCGTGATTAAATTTAGACACAGATAGCCAGAGCCTTACTAACATCACAGTCAGATCAGTCAAATTGCCAAAAATCCAAACATGCTCTTTCTGTATGCGTTCACCCAGGGAAAAACAAAAGGCGTTTATGACCTAGTAGTGCTCTCGTCTCTTATCCTATTTGGATCACCATAGGAGTTTCAATTCCTGGTGGTGCACACCTATAATCCCAGTACTTGGGAGGCTAAAATAGGAGGATCATAAGTTCAAGGCCAGCCTCAGTCACTTAGTGAGACCCTCAGCAACTTAGCGAGACCCTGTTTCAAAATAAAAAAAGGGGGCCTGGAGGTCTAGCTCAGAGGTATGCTTTTACAGTAAAAAAAAATTAAAGTTTTAATTCCTATCATCAGTAGGAATCCCTTCCTGGCACATACTTAGTAGCCAAAAGCATAAACACTAGGGATGTTCTACTTAAATATGTCTACACCTGTGAAACTAGGAAGTGAGACTATCCTGAGTTTTAATATCCCCCCTTCAGAAAACAAGTCTTCCTTCAGGAACTCTGCAATGCTAAAAATTAAATTAGATTGAAAAAATAGTAGCAAAACAAAAGAAAGAAAGTTGGTATTTAGTTAACATATACTCTGCACCTTTAAATATGTTTTCACTATTCCTATTAGGTAAATATTATTGATTGATTCATTCATTCATTAAACCCACCAAGCAATTAAAAGGGGCTGAAACAAAGAACAGTGGAGAGGGTATATTTAAATTGATTTGGTAATTAAAGGACTAGAAGGAGTTAACCACAGAAAGAGCACAGCAAAACCCGCTTCAGACAGGGGTTCGTATGCATGGGCTTTGGAGGGGGCTGGCAGGGGAGCCCGGTGTGTTCAAGGACTAGAAGCCAAGCACGGCAGCCTTGAGCAGAACACAAGAGACCCCAACGATCATGCTCAAGTTAGAGAGATGAGCGGAGTGTAGATCAAAAACCTAAAGTTTTGTTCTTAAATTAAATGGAGTGAGAGGCCGTTTAAGGTGTGTAAGCAGAGGAGCAGTGTGACCGTGTGCATTCTATGGCCACTTTTGCTGCGAGGTGGGGAATGAACCGGAGGGAAGAATCGGAGTTCAGCAGTCAGTTTGGAGGTTATGTACTAGAATTGAGTCCGGAGAGGATGCTAGCTGAAAAGGTGATGGGAAGAGAAATGGAGAATGAAAACAAGAGTCAGGCTGGGCATGATGGCACACGCCTCTAATTCCAGCCACTCAGGAGGCTGAGGAAGGAGGATGGCAAGTTCAAGGCCAGCCTAGGCAACTTAGCGAGACCCTGTCTCAAAGTGAAAAATAAAAAGGACTGGAGATGTAGTCAGTGGTGGGCGCTTGCCTAACACGCATGAGGCCCTGGGTAAAAATAAATAAATAAATAAAGTCTCAAATGATATTTTGGAGGTGGAATTGAGAGGATTTGCACCTGGATGAGAGACAAGGAAGAAACGTGAATGATGCTCAGGTTTCTCGCTTCAGTAACGGAGTGTAGGATGTCTCATTTACTGAAATGGAAAGTGCTGGGATGGAGAAAATAGAAAGGGAATGGTTTGTGGAATTAAATCTTGTGTGTGTGTGTGTGTGTTACTGGGGATTGAACCCAGGGGCATTCTACTTCCAAGCTACACCCCCAGCCCCATTTTATTTTTATTTTGAAACAGGGTCTCCCTAGGTTGATGAGAGTCTCACTATTGCTGAGGTTGTCCTTGAACCTAGGATCCTCCTGTCTCAGCCTCCCAAGTACTGGGATTACAAGCATTACAAGCATGCAACACCACGTCCGTCACCACTCCTGGCTGAAGTTAAATCTTAAACTCTGTTTTTGCCATGAGTTTGAGATGTCTTCGTGATATCCAGTACAAGTTCAAATGAGGGGTTCTATGTTTGAATCTTAGAGGACAGGCCTGGGGTGTGGGGGCAGATACAAACTTGAAATTGATCTGCATATTGGCTTGTATTTAAATACATGGAAATTAATTAAATAAATTTCTAAGCTAGTATCTGAAAGGAAGGAAGAGGGCCCAGGATTGACTTCTGAAGAATGCTAACATGTAACATTGGAATAAAGGAAAACTCAGCAAAGAAGATAGAGAAGCTAAGATAGAAGGAAGACCAGGAGGGGATGGTATTGCATAAAAAAACAGAGCTGGGTGTGGTGGCGCATGTTTGTAATCCCAGTACTTGGGAGGCTGAGACAGGATTGTAGGTTTGCAGCCAGCCTCAACAATTTAGCAAGGCCCTCTGCAACTTAGTGAGACCCTGTTTCAAAATAAAAACATAAAAGAGGGCTGGGGGTGTAGCTCAGAGGTAGAATGCCCTTGGGTTCAATCCCCAGTACCACAAACAAATAAGGAAAAAACTGTTCTGTGAAGGGAAACGTGGTTCCCTCTCCCTCCACGTGCAAGTAAATAGTTAACAAGTGGCCATTGGGAACTCCTGATGTGTAGCACCTGTTGATTTCTGGTGTAAATATTCTCACCATGGCTACGTTCAGGCTCCCATATCTTCACTGAACTTGGAGTTGGAAAGACAGGTACACAGTTAGCTGTCAAGTACCATTCCCACGGGGCTCCGGACAGCACAGCTGCTGAGATGGGAGCGTGAGCTAGAGATGGGAATGTGCACCGACTTTGGCAAGACGTACGTCATCAGTGACCTTAATAAGAGTCGTTTCTGGACCACGAGGGCAGAAGCCAAATTGTAGAGAGCAGAGGTGAGTCATGAGGGCAAGAAAGGAAAGACGATGCACAGTCCTCCTAGAGAAATATATGGGTGGCGGCTGGAGAGAGAAGTGTCAAAATATTTATTCATTAATTAATAAAGCTCAATGAGATTGAGAGTTTTACCCCAGTATGCATCAAATAAGTGGTAGGATTTGAACCTGTGTTTGACTCCAAAAGTTATGCCTTATTCAAAACTTCCTAAATAGCCGGGCGTGGTGGCGCACGCTTGTAATCCCGGTACTTAGGAGGCTGAGACAGGAGGATCGCAGGTTCACGGCCAGCCTCAGCTACTTGTGAGGCCCTCAGCAACTTAGTGAGACCCTGTTTCAAAATAAAGAATAAAAAATAGAGATGGGGGTGAAACTTAGAGGAAGAACGCCCCTGGTTTCAATTCCCAGTACCAAAAAAAAAACTTCCTAAATGAGGAGAGAAACTAGTAAAATAGTGGAAAGTAACTGGGGATGGAGGCAGGAAGGATAAAAAGGAGGCTTGAGGGAAGGAACAGTTCAAATAATGTTATGTCCACACCTGGAGCTATCACTACTAATCTCATTTACATGTATGGGGAGGGAGGAAGAAGGAGAGGGTGGGATATGGAGAGAAACACACCAAGTGATGTGTGTATGTATTAATGTGTCACTTTGAATCTCACTATAATGTACAATTACAATGCAGCAATGAAAGTATTTTATAAACCCAACAACTTCCTGGACCATAGAGGAAAAAAAATTCTGTAAGCTACCCAAACATCAAATTACAGATGGTTTTTCTTTTGCTACTTTTATGTATTTTTCCCAGTTTTATTAAGAGACTAGATTGCTTTTATAATTATAAAAATGCTGAGTAGGTTTTTGTATTTGCAGATACGGGCATGCAGCAAAGTATAAGATAACCATTATGTGGTCAAGCTCAACAGAAATAGCATGTTACCAAACAGCGCCACCTAGCGTACTGTTCTCTACATAGATAAATATTTTCACTTTTCACTCCATTTTACAGCTTGTAAATCAACACACATTAAAATATCTGTGAGCTAAAATACCTAAAGGTGCTATCTTCAAAACTTATGTTCATAGATTCTAAATCTTAGGTGGTTTCACAACATTAGATATGGGCAGGGACTGTGTCCTGGGTTTTGTATAGTGTTAAGTACACTGTCGCAGCTCAAAAGATAACAAATAATGGTAGAAACCAGAAAGTGGTGTCGCTTTTTGGTAAAAAATTGAAGGCTCTTGTGTTGACATTCAAAATGAATTATAATTATTCTTCTCTAGAATACAGCATGTGGTAATGGAATAAGTTAGTTAAAGACTTGATTGGATAAATTGAGGACTTTTTTTGTAGCACTGGGGATTGAACCCAGGGGCATTCTACCTCTGAGGCCTACACTACACTCCCAGCCCTATTTTATTTTTTATTTTGAAACAGGGTCTTGCTAAGTTGCTGACAGCCTCACTAAGTTCCTGAGGTTGGCTGCGAACCTGCCATCCTCCTGTCTCAGCCTCCCAAGTACTGGTATTACAAGCGTGCGCCACCACGCCCAGCTTTGCCTTTGGCTTTGTATGAAGACAAATCTCTGTGATAAGAATAAATATTCTTAAGCCAGGCGTGGTGGTGCACGCTTGTAATCCCAGTACTTTGGGAGGCGGAGACCGGAGGATCTGGGTTCGCAGCCAGCCTCAGCTCGCTCTCTCTCTCTCTCTCTCTCTCTCTCTTTAGTGAGGCCCTCTGCAACTTTGTGAGACTCAGTTTCAAAATAAAGTATAAAAAATAGGGCCGGGGGTGTGGCGCAGAGGTAGAACGACCCTGGGTTCAACCCTCGGTACCGCAAAAAAAAAAAAGAATAAATATTCTTAGGATAATGGTGGGGGCAGGTGTGTAAATGCAATAGATAATAGAGGTCCTATTTTTATAATTCTCTATTATTCATGTGTAAATACGATGAAAAGGTTCTAGATGTATTTTAGAGTTATAGGGTTAAATTATTCATAATAATAATAGTTTTGAGTGAATATAAAATATCATACTGATAGATATAGGTTTTCAGATCATCAATATATTTTTTCTTCTTAATACATTAAATAGAATAATATTTAGCTTTTTAAAGTAAAAAATATTTATTACTATTTGGAAGAAAGTAATTTAATTTTTATTAGATACTTTGTCTATTAGAAAATATGAGAGTATTTATAGTAATATTACTTGAACTATTGCATCATAGTCTAAAACAAACCTAAGGATACAAAAATCAATAGCTGGCTTACACAGCAGAAGTGGTTGTCTGTTAGAAAATATAAAAAAAATCCCATTTACAATATCACAAAATATCTCAAAATATCCTTAGACATATAAAAGGCACTTGGCTCACTAGAATTGGACCACAAGTGGATTTGAATTTGCTTGATGATGGGTTATATAAAAGAAGAGAATTGAATAATATTTCATTTGGAGCATGTTCAAAATTTATTTTTGAGAAAATTTAATGTATATATATTTAAAATAGTCTTGCTGGGCGTGGTGGTGCATGCTTGTACTCCCAGTACTTGGGAGGCTGAGACAGGAGGATCACACATTCGAGGACAGCCTCAGCAAGTAGTGAGACTCATCAACCTAGCAAGACCCTGTTTCAAAATAAAAATAAAAGAGAGCTGGGGATGTAGCTCAGACATAGAAGGCCCCTGGGATCAATTACCAGTATCACAAAAAATAAAATAGTCTTATTAGTAGATGATTTTAACAGTATTAAATGTGTACAGTACAGTATTAAACTTGAATTTGTCAAGCAGCGCCCATGAAATTCTTTGATCAGTCTGCCACCTACAGGTGGCAAGAAGAGGTGCAGGTCTCTGAAAGATGTATCATCAAGTCTCAGGCATTGTTTTGTGAAAAGTGGTAGAGTTGCTAGATAACATTAAAACATTCAAGATGGTAACAGCACAGCATTAATCCAGGCATGGAACCTTTATGGGTCCTGGCTACACAGGTCACAGTCTCTGTATATGCATATATTGTTTTCCTTAACTGAATCGGCTTAGAATTGAAATTTCTCTAAGGGAAACTCCATTTTGATTACACTAGAAGTGTGTGAGTGACTTAAAATCCATGATGCATTAGGATCTTGCTGAGTGGACCTACTAAATCCAGAAGAAAATAAAGCTATAAGAATGCGAACTTTGCAGCCAATTCGAGGCCTGGCTGCCTTGCAAAGCTCAGGGTGTGGTTTTAGGAATCCACAAACTCCCTCAAGTTATAACAAAGGTGTGTGTGTTTGCATGTGCAGTTTTCCCTCGGATTCTCAAAGGGATCGAGAACCCAAAAACGGCCTCAGATCCACTGTCTGTTAAATTATTTCTCTTTATTAATTTAAATAAATCTCTGGCAAACCATGATGAACTTTTAAAGGCCTCTGCTGGTGACTGGTTTAACAAATTTCTTTTTCTTTCTTTCTATTTATTTATTTATTTATTTATTTATTTATTTTTGTGGACTGGGGATTGAACCCAGGGGCATTCTATCTCTGAGCTACACCCCCAGCCCTTTATTTTCATTATTTTTTATTTTGAAACAGGGTCTCACTAGGTGGATGGGAGTCTCACTGCTTGCTGAGGCTGTTCTCAAACCTGTGATCCTCCTGTCTCAGCCTCCCAAGTACTGGGATTACTGGTGTGCGCCACCACACCCAGCTTAAAAACTTTAAATACAAGGAACTGTGCCGATTTTTAAGACTAATTTTATTTCAAAATAGAAAAAAAAAGAAAGGAAGCATGATGAGAAATACAGGATAAACAAAAACATCAAGGTCCCCGTCAGATAAATGAAATCTGAAAGGATCTATTCTAGTTGCTGCCATCAGAAAACTTGACAGGTAGTTAAGTTGATCTTTAATTGCAATTTGTCTTATGTGATAACATATAACATTTATTAAATACAACATGTGCCTGGTACTGTCTCAGTAATCGTTTGCAACTCTTAGCTCGCTTAATCCTCTCAACAATTCTATAATCCCCATTGCAGAAAGAGGACTCAGAAGCAAAGAGAGGTTAAGAAGACTTGTCCAAGGACACGCAGTGACTGGGGGGACAGGTGTTGAACTCACCAAAAAGTCAATATTCAAATAAAATATTGTTTTATTTTTAATTGTTTGGTCCACTTATCAAGACAGTAATACATTATAGGACTTTCACTTAATAGTTGTCAAAGAATAATAGTTGATTAAATAACTGAAAATGTATCCTGACAGAACACGGTTTCACCCGGCCTCCCCTCCTTTGCGGGCCCCCGTAACTTCCTACTGGCTGCTGCTCCTTCAGTCTCTCTGTGGGATTCTTCTCTTCTGGCTCCAGGCCTGGCTCCTCTTCTCTCTACCTCTATACACTCCTTAGATAAATTAAACCCACCCTGTGACTTTAAATATCAAATATGTATTGATTTTCAGATTTATATTTCCAGCTTGGGCCTCTCTCTTGAACCCAGACGCCTATATTCAGCTGCCTCTCAACCCTTGGTTTGGGAAGTCTCATCAACATCTCGGACACAACAGAGCCAAAAGGAACCCCAGATTTCCCTCCTTCCATGCTCCCACCATCTTTCCCCACCATCTCAGTAAACGGCAACCCTCAGAACAAAAAACCTTGGAAGCATCTTTGTCTTTTTCCCCCCTCTTCACACCCCATATCAGGTCTATTGGCAAAGGGGGTCGGCTCAACCCTCAGAATACATCCACATCAATATGGATCCCCAGTCCCTTTATCTCCTTAATCCAAACCACCATGATCTCTTTGGCCTGGATGATGGCGAGTCTCTGTGATGTCCATGAGGACGCGCCTCTCAGATCTCCCAGGGGCCTCAGCTGCTGCTGTCTGGAACCCACCATCATGTTCCCACGGGGGCCGGGCTTCCCAAGTCTGTCCCCAGCTCATGGCTGGACACGGCAGGCTCCTCCCTGGGAAATAGGGGCTCCTCTGTCTGGTGATGTTGACCCAAGGACTCCCCATTGGCCTTGCCAAGTTTTCATAGAGCCACACCACAGTCTCAGGCTTCCATCTCACCTGCCTGCCTCCTGCCCTGCACCAGGGTCAGACCTCCACGGCAACCAGAGGCTCTCCAAACTGATTCTACCACCTTCCCCATCTCCCCCCATAAGTGTTCCCCTTAATGAACCTCTTGTACATCTAATCCCATTATTAGCTTCTTGGAGCACCCAAACAACAGTCTCCTAATGTTCTACTTGCTTCCACAATTACCGTTCTATGGTCTGTACACAGCATCCAGAAGTGATCAAGCTAAAATGAAACTCCTTCCCAGCGCCTGCAGGTGAGACGCAATCCGGACACTGCTGCCCTCAGATCGCATCTCCTCTTTACTGACGCTCCACGGCCACAGTCTCCTGGCCATTTCTTCACCCACTAGCTATGATTTTCTTGCCTTTGCATTTGTCTTCTCCTCTGGAGTGTTTATGTCCTGGAGATAGATAGATAGATAGATGATTGATAGATAGATAGATAGATAGATAGATGATAGATGATAGATAGATGATAGATATCCTGATCCCTCTGCTCACTCAGGTCGACCATTCTTTATCATCTTATTCAGCTTTATTTTTCTTCATAGCATTTAATCACCATTTGACATTATATATTATATATCATATATTATATATATATCATAATATATGTATGATATATATATATATCTTTTGCTTAATATATATATATATCTTTTGCTTATTTATTGATTTATTCTCTTCCCTTGTACCATGAAAACAGAGACTTTGTATGTTTTATCCACTCCCATATTCCTAACACCAAAAAAGTATCTAGCACATAATAGTTCTCAGTTAAGTTTGTTGAATGAATAAATAAATTCTTACTAAAATCAATTTTAGGGTTATAAAAATCAAAGGGGTTTACAAACATAAGCTTGCTTAGGAATATCTGAGTTTTCTGAAGGATGAGACAGCTAGAAAAACTAGTACCATCAGAAATCAAAGACACATATTTATATTTTCCTCATTGGATTGTGGAAAATGCTGAAATTTTGTAACACAAAATCTAAAGTGCATTCTGATCACTAACCTCTTTCATGTAAAATATGAAAATGATAGTTTATCTCAAGCAGGCTCAACCCACACTTAATTAGCTGGATTATAACCAGGAAAGTGTTAAAATGCCAAGGGAGTGAAAATTGTCTTTCTGTGACTCTTGGGAGTGTAAGTGATACTAGGGAATAGTTGGCAAGTCTATTTTTTCCAGCATAGTGAGAAAAAATCCAGGAAAACATCCAAGACTCTCCCTACTACTGGGACTATATGGCAGCAAATTAACTTACTGACTGTAATGAGGAGTAATTGGACATAGAACTCAGTGTTTGTGAGATTTAAGAAAACAAGAACCTGGAACACACTTGAGATTATTTAAAAAAAAACTGCAATCCTAGTGAAACCCAGACCTACTCTCCTACTTTTCTAGTCATAGTGTGTGTGTGTGTGTGTGTGTGTGTGTGTGTGTACGTGCGCACGTGCGCATATGTGTGTGTGGTACTGGGGATTGAACCCAGGAGAATTCTACCTCTGAGTTACAGCCCTATTTTATTTTTTGATGGGGAACAGGGTCTCAGTAAGTTGCAGAGGGTCTCACTAAGTTGCTGAGTCTGGCCTCGAACCTGCAATCCTCCTGTCTCGGCCTCCCAAGTACTGGGATTACAGGCATGTGCCACCATACCCAGCTGTTCTAGTTATATTCTTAATGAAGAAGAAAAATTTCAAATATGGAATAATTGCCTTTTTTTGTTGTTGTTGTACCGGGGATGGAACCCAGGGGCGTTCTACCTCCGAGCTACACCCCCAGCCCTATTTTTTATTCTTTATTTTGAAACAGGGTCTCACGAAGTTGTGGAGGGCCTCACTAAGTAGCTGAGGCTGGCCACGAACCCGGATCCTCCGGTCTCTGCCTCCCAAGTACTGGGATTACAAGCGTGCGCCACCACGCCCGGCCGAATAATTGCCTTTAAAAAAATCTGAGCTGGGCGTGGTGGTGCACACCTGTAATCCCAGTACTTGGGAGGCTGAGACAGGAGGATCACAGGTTTGAGGATAGCCTCAGTAGTGAGACACTCAGCAACCTAGCGAGACCCTGTTTCAAAATAAAACAAACAAACAAACAAACAAAAAAACAAAATGAAAAGGGTATGGGTGTAGCTCAGAGGCAGAATGCCCCTGGATTCAATCCCCAGTACCACAAAAAAGTAATAATAATAAACAAATGAAAAAAAAAACTGAGACCCAAGTCAAATATCAAAGGGTCACAGAAACTTACTCTGACATAATGGTCATGTGCATACAAATTGCAGACTCTGTGGCATGAAAATAGAAGCCACAAAGTACCTTTCTGGCAATATGCCCTTCTTTGAATATTCCATTTAGAGGTAACAGGCAGAAATGCAGACACTAGACTCTGCCATCGATTCACTGCACAGGAAGGTCAGACTTATTTCAAAGTACCTAAATGACATAACCAATCTCAAGAACACTATATCATTCCTGTCCGGTGGTTAAAAGGACCCAAGTAGAAATTACATTTCTGATTTCTTCACCATGCTATTCCACGGTAATTAATTAATCTCAATCCTTCCAGAAATTAGGGCAAAAAAGCATACGTATGCTTTAGAAATGCTTATGGATTACTATCTGATGGGGACACAGAGAATATTTACCCTGCTGAATCTTATCCCATATTCCTCAAGGGAGCATGGCCCAGTTTTCACTTTATTTTGCCTACAAAAAAACAAGACTATGATCCATGAAACATTTCCAGAGAATTAACACCTCCTGATTATATGTGCATCCAGTCCAAAGAAGTCCAAGATGCACTAGAAAACACAGACCACTGATGGGAGACAGGAGCCTCGTGTTCCCATTTCAAATTGGCTGCAAACTAGCTTTGTGACTTTGTATAAATGATGTAAACTCTCAGTATTATCTACCGCTGCTTAACAAATTACTCCAGACATAATGGTTTAAAACATCAAACATGCATAATCTTGCAGTTTCTGTAGGTTAGGGGTTCGGCAGTGTTTTTGCTGGTCTGACTCAGGTTCTCAAGAGGTTGCAATAGGGACGCCAGCTAGAGGTCCAGCCTGGACTGGGCCAGGGGATCTGCTTCTAAGCTCACTTGTGGTCATTAAGAGGCTGCAGTTCCTGGCCATGTGGGCCTCTCCTCATGGGATAGCAGCTGACTTCCCCCAACATGAGTGATCTAACAGAGAGAGAGTGCAACTAGACAGGGGCTGCAGTAACCTTTATAACCCAATCTCAGATGTGACACACCATCATTTCTGCAGTATTCTACCTGCATGTAAACTAACCCTGACACTCTGCAGGAGGAGACTGTGCCCAAGTGTGAACATCAAAAGGTAAGAAATGCTGGGGAACACCTTGGAAGCTGGCTACCACACTCTCTTCCTAGGTTGTCTCATCTATAGAGTGAGGTCTTTGAGCCACATGACTGTTCAGGTTGTGACCCCTCTCTCCCTAATGCCACCTCCAGACCTTGCTTTTCCACTCTCATGTAAAAATTCCTGCTCCTTTTAGCATTCAGCCATTTGGCTGTACCAACCACCACTCCACTTGCTGTTGTCATTTATAGACTTCCTGGCCACCACTCCCACCCCCTCACTGTGACTTGGCACCTGGTTTACAGCTGTCCCCCTCACTCAAAACCCTGCCATTATCCTTGTACTTCCACGTCCTCATGGGTGACCCATCCCACCTCATGGCCATTCAATTCCTCGACCTGCTCCTGTCTAGTGCTCTTCCCTCTGTTCCTTCTCAGCCCCAGTCCCCACACCAACACCCTAAATTTGTCATCACCAAAATTATTCAACCTGAGAAACAGTAAATTCAGTCATCTTGCTCTTTCAACATAATGTCCTATTCTTCCAGTTCTCTAACAAACTGTTCCCAGAGTTGGGTCCCCAGACCTTGTTAGAACTTCCAGAACACTGTCACATCTATTTTCTCTGCATCAACTCTGTGTCTTCACTTTATTCCCACTTCAAATTAGATCTTAAGTTCCATCCTTTGAACTACTCTCTGAATAGATTCCTCCATGCCTGGGTCTCACAGTCCTTCTTCCACATCAGCCTAGAAAAATTCTAGAAAATCATATAACAGTATAGGCAGGTTACATGAGCACCATATTCCAAAGCTACCCACCAGTTCACAGTCAGTGTTTCCCCTGTCGACTCTCTCTCTCTCTCTCTCTCTCTCTCTCTCTCTCTCTCTCCCCTCCACAAAGATCATTACAAATATTCCCCACTTTCCTTAAAATACACATACATCCCATCCTTGCTCTTTTGCTTCCCACAGAAAACAGAATCCATCAGGTGAAGACACATTGTGTCTAGACCCTTTCTTTCCTCTTGTTAAAATGAAAGAGGCTGAGACAAAACAGGAGGATCATAGGTTCACAGCCAGCCTCAGCAACTTAGCGAGGCCCTCCACAACTTAGTGAGACCCTGTTTCAAAATAAAAAAAATAAAATCGATCTGGGGGTGTAACTTGGAGATAAAATGCCCCTGGGTTCAATCCCCAGTACCACAAAAAAAAAAAAAGAGAGGACTCTACCTGTGCTCAAAATTCCATTCCCTCACACCTGCTCAGACACTGATATTTATAACCCACTGAATCCTCACTTCCACCTTCCTGTCTTTCTTGGAGTAATCCCTGTCTTATTTCACCCATCTGTCTACTTCTTCCTTTGTCTGACACTGTGCTGCCCAAGGTAGTAGCCACTAGCCACAGGTGGCTAAGAGCGCTAGAAATATAGGTAGTCTCAACTGATCGTCACCATTTTTATATCACATTTCAAAGACGTATAAAAATGTAAATTATCCCATTCATTGATTACATGTTGAATGCATGGTCTCCTGGGGAAACAGGACAGTTAGATGGGCCTGTAATTCCTAAATATTCTACTCTGCAATCTGGCTTTATGAAGGTATCTCATCTACTTTATCTGAATGACACATTTTCCCCTCTCTGTGTATAATATGATTCTATATATGGTGAAATTTCTCACACAGTTAAATCAACTATAACAAATGATATCTTTATTTGTGAAGCAAAAGAAATGAGTTACTTGCTATTTTAATATTATCTATGTTATTAAAGCAGGTAACTATGTAATGACCTCTTCTATTCAGTGTAGCTAAATGCAACTTTTTCTCCTTTATATCATAACTATACACTATACTATATAAAGTAAATAGAATCATACACTGTGCCATGTATATTTTTAGATGTCAGATTAATAAACCGACCATGGTGGCGCATGCTTGTAATCCCAGTCCTTGGGAGGCTGAGACAGGAGGATCGCAGGTTCAAGGCCAGCCTCAGCTACTTAGTTCCTCCTCAACTTAGTGAGACCCTGTTTCAAATTAAAGGATAAAAAATAGGGCTGGGGGTGTAGCTTGGAGGTAGAACGCCTCTAGGTTCAATCCCCAGTACTGAAAAATAATAATAATAATATAATAATAATAATAATAATAATGCTACTGATGCTATTCATAATTGAATATAGGGCATTTTTAGATTTTAGCCCAGTGACACCTATCTCAGACTTTGGACCTCCAGAACAATAAGAACATAATCTTGCTGTTGTAGTTGTTTTGAGCCACTAAGTTCCTGGTAATTGGTTATAGCAGCAAAAGGAAACTAACTGGCCTGTTTAGACTTTGCAAGTCCTCCAATGATTGCTGCTCATCTGTTAATTCATTCATGACGTCTATTGCTAAGAAGAAACTGTTAATTTGGGTATGGCCAAACCTCCAATCTCTTTCTTTATGGTTTGCCTTTTGGGGTTTTGTTTAAGAAAATCTTCCCTCTCTATAGTCTTCTATATTTTCCTCTATTATTGAAACTATACAGATTTACCTTTTATGTTTATGTCTGTAAGCCACCTGGTGTTTGCATTTATATATATATGTTATGATTGAGAGGTTCAGCATAATTATTTTTTCCTTATTGCAATACGGTATTTCCAATATCAGTCTGCATTGTTACATTGTTTTTACTTTTTTTTTTTTTTGGTCTCTTCCTCTATCATAACTGTGTTGTTTTCTTACCTTGATTTTACAGTTGTGGGGTTTTTTTCTGTATTAATGTGAAATACACATAACAAAAGTAATCATTTAAAGTGAATGAGCTGGGCAGGTGTGGTGGCACAGGCCTGTAATTCCAGTATTTGTGAGGCTGAGACAGGAAGGTTGCAGTTTCGAGGCCAGCCTCAGCAACTTAGCGAGACCCTCAGCAATGTGGTGAGACCATGTTTCAAAATAAAAAATTTAAACTAGGGCTGGGGGTGTAGCTTGGAGGTAGAATGCCCCTGGGTTCAATCCCTAGTACCAAAAAGAGTGAACAGGTCAGAAGCATTTAGTACATTCCCAGCATTGTACAACAGTTACCTCTATCTAGTTCTGCAGATTTATAGTTGATTGTAATGTCTAGCGGGATCGATCCAACACTGCTCTGAGTTTCCTCATCATTAAATAAAGACAACAATAGCCGGGCGTGGTGGTGTACACTTGTAATCCCAGTACTTGTACTTGTAAACCCAGACCGGAGGATCTGGGTTCGTGGCCAGCCTCAGCTCGCTCGCTCTCTTTGTCTCTCTGTCTCTGTCTCTCTCTCTCTCCCCCATCTCTCTCTCTCTCTCTCTCCCTGTCTCTCTCTCTCTCTCTCTCTCTCTCTCTCTCTCTCTAC
>PVJS01006813.1:0-25000 GCA_004027185.1 Glis glis
AGTAACCCCATAAAGATGTGGTGAAATGTACATCTGTATAATTCCAAGGTGGAACCTTAAAAGTGTACAATGTAATGGCTGTTAGCATATTCAGAGTTGGACATCTCACTAATTCCAGAACGTTTTCATCCCTCCATTCACTGTCCCCAAGAAACTCTGGGCCCAATAGCAGTCAGTTCCTGTTCTTCACTCTGCCCAGCCCCAGCAACCATTAATCTATTCTCTGTTTCTATGGATTAGACTATTGTGGACATTTTATATAAATGGAATCGATTGAAAATATGTAGCCGTTTGTGTCTACTTTCTTTCACTTTGCATTAAGTTTTCAAGTTTTATTCATTCTGTAGTCTGCATCAGAATTTATTTTCTTTTTATAACCAAGGAATATTCCATTGTCTGGATATATCACATTTTATATACCCAGTCATCAGTTTATATACTTTTGAGTTATTTGTACTCAATTTTATATGAATATTATAAATAATGCTATGAACAATAGTGTACAAGTTCTTGTGTACACATATGTTTTCACAGAAGTGGAATTGCTGGGTCATCTGGTAACAATTCTAAGATTAACAGTTTGAGGAACCATCTGGCACTAGTTTTTTTTTTTTTTTTTCTTGTACTGGTGATTGAACCCAGGGACATTCTACCTCCAAGCTACACCCCCAGCCTTTTTATTTTTTATTTTGAAAAAATAAAAAGGTGAGGCTGGCCTTGAACCTGCAATCCTCCTATCTCAGCCTCCCAAATACTGGGATTATAGGCGTGCTCCACCATGCCTAGCTCTGGCACTAGAGTCCTGGTTGTTCCTGAGCTTCCTCAGTATCCTCCACATAAATATATGAATTTCTATTTTTTCTTCTTCTTTAATCAACTTGATTTGGTTTCAGTAACATTACTTGCAATCTCATGAGCCTTAATAAAGTCACCTACTTTTATTACCTCTAGTTTAGGCTTTCCTGATTCCCCAGTCCTCTTTATTTTGGCTCCATGTTTGCCTGCCCATTGGCCAATGCTTTAGTTTGGCTTTATTTTGGCTGCAAGTATCAATCAATCATTCTAGTTAGTTCAAGTGTAAGAATGTTATTAAAAAATACGTGGTAAGATATTGAAAGCAAAAAACAGGAACCATAATGGGCTGGCTTCAGAGAAACAAATACTGAAAGCTAGTTCTCAATTTGAGGTTACTGTATAGACTTCACCAATTAAAAGTTCATAGGTCTTCATTGTATTTCATCATTATAAATATAGTTCAGCCATATACCTTCTGCTTTGCTATTAACTGATAATTTCTCTTTGCTTTGATGACACCTCTCTGACAGAGTGACTCTGATTAGTACAGGGAATCATTTTATACCCAGCTACAGGTCATAGGAATCTAGCCAACCTATGGATAGGCTGCCCTTGAATCAGCCAGGTTATCGGAGATCTGGATCCCATGGTATCAAACATGGATGCTGGGCCTACTTCTTTAGCAGGGGCCAAAAATTATAGCAGCTTCCACTAGATAATATTAGGACAGGAAGACATAATGATTGATTTTACTTTTTTTGTTTGTTTGTTTTGTGGTACTGGGGATGGAACCCAGGGGCATTCTACCTCTGAGCTATACCCCCAGCCCTATTTTATTCTTTGATTTTGAAACAGGGCCTCACTAAGTTGCAGAGGGCTTCACTAAATTGCTGAGGCTGGTGGCAAACCTGCAATCCTTCTGTCTCAGCCTCCCAAGTACTGGGATTACAAATGTGCACCACCACACCTGGCTTGATTTAACTTTTTTAATGATTGATATTTTAATGAAAATGGATCACCTCTTTTGCAATCAACTTCTCTTTGGCCTTAGCAATTCTGCTAGGATATTGTTTCCTGTTTTCACTCTCCAGATTTATCCACTGCAATCAAGGGTAAGACAAACTTTTTATCCCATCCCAACCCAACCTACTCATTGCTCAACTAGTTCACTGTGAGAGGAACTGGATTAAACATATGTAGTAAAGGCAATTTGTCCTCTTGGGTGTTGCGAACAGCAAAGGAGTAGAAAGAAGTCTCTGGGAAGGCCCCATTTCCTGTTCCTCTCAGGGCCTCTCTCCACTCCCACCCTATTTCCTAAAATCCATAGGATTAGAGCCACAGCAAAGGCTCACAGAGTACAGCAAAGCCCACAGTTTCCAGGTCTACTTTCCACATGTCACACTGGAACAGAACAGGAAGCTTTTTGAGCCAAAAGTCAAGCTTCAGGATGGGTGGAAGACTGGCCTTAAGTACTTTCTTTCTGTAAGAACACAACCAAGAGATAGAGGTTTATTTATACAGGGGAAAATGTAGGCTTTAGTACATTAGAATGAGAAATAACTTTTGAAATGAAAAGATAAACTCTTATCATTAATGCAAAAATTTTCCAGAATATTAAATTACATGACTATGTATATGTATTTTTTCCATTAATGAAGCAAAAATAAAATTTAAAACCCATTAAGTTTCATAAAAGTCTTCCATTTGGAAAGATATCCTGATTTCTAAAGAGGATAGGCCCACAGTTTGTCCTACTTTTATTTTTTGTTTCTGAAACTTTTTTTATATGCTTCCCTGTGGCTAATGTCAAGTGTGTATTTGCCAGATTGTCTGGACCCACTCCAAAAGAAATATCTCACTCACATCTTTAAAGAAAAAGGCATTTAGTACACATGTCTAAAAGCTAAAGTAGCTTGAGGGTAGGGATGGGAACAGCAACAGAGGATGGAGATGGGAGAGTTTCATATTTTACTAGCAAACTTTTGACCAGACTTTCTGAACCTTAGCATTTTAGGAATTTGAGTTGGCCAAGTCAGTTGTGAAAGACTCATATAAAGCAGGAATCAGAAAAAGGGAAGATTATTTGCATGAGTTTTATACTACTTAATTGGAAATGCATTGTTCGGTAACCCAGGCACAACACAAACATGTTTGTTTCTTGAAGGCTGTCTGAGGCCCTGCATTGAGAGTTTGTTCAGCAGCCAGCGTGGCACAGAGACACAGTCGAGAGCCCAGACTTGGCCTCTGGCACCGAGAACTGGGACCGAAGAGCTTTCTCAAGGTTGGCGAGCTACTGTCAGGAACAGTACTTAGGCAGGCTTGTGCTTGGTAGTTTGAGTCAAGTTGATTTAGCAATCATGCTGCCCTTTAGATTACTTATATATTCCTAAGTCTATTCCAAAGAGGCTGAATTCCCATCTACAACATAGGGGTAAATGCGACAGGACGAGACTTGGGGTTTTAATGAAAGGAGAGCCACAGATTTTAGGATAGAGAAGAGAGGTGCAGGGTGTGGTGGTAAAAAGCATGGACTTTGGAGCCAGACTCCCTGGGTTGGATTCCCTGCTCTCTCCTTCCTAACTTCCAAGTCAGTTAACTGCTCTGCGCCTCAGTTTCCCTAACTGTAAAGATAGAGATTAAATATCCCCTATTTTAATAGTGTTATTATAAGTATTAAATGAGTTATATTCATAAAGTCACTAGAACATTGACATATAGTAAATGATATATGTATTTGTTAAATAAGCAAAGCAGAATATAATGATTGCTGCTAATCAATTCTAGAACCTTATATCTCAGATGAGACAAGGCATGAATGCTAGAAACAATCCAATATGCGGCACATCTAAACTACAGTATTATTGTACTATAAAGTACTGTGTAGCTACTTTTAAAGTGAGACATTTTTATATGATTCTGTGGAATAATCCTTAACAGAGACAGCAAGTTCCAGTATAGCATAGGTAGGAATATTATGAGAACTAACATTTACTTAATATTTTCTTTCTTTTTTTTTTTTTGCAGTACCGGGGATTGAACGCAGGGCGTTCTACCTCTGCGCTATACCCCCGGCCCTATTTTTTATACTTTATTTTGAAACCAGGTCTCACGAAGTTGCGGAGGGCCTCACTAAGTAGAGAGAGAGAGAGAGAGATAGACAGGGAGAGAGAGAGAGAGAGAGAGAGAGAGAGAGAGAGAGAGAGAACTAAGGCTGGCCACGAACCGGATCCTCCTGTCTCTCCCTCCCAAAGTACTGGGATTACAAGCGTGCGCCACCACGCCCGGCTTACTTAGTATTTTCTATATGTCAGACACTGTTTTAAGAGCTTTACATATATTAACTCATTTAATTTCCATAATAAGGAAGGTTTCTTTTTTCATCATTGTAGAAACAAATGAGAAAACTGAGCCTCAGAGAAGTTAGAGAACTTGTCTGAAGTCACATAGCTGGCAGCTAGATGCACTGGGACTTGGATTCAGACAGTCTTATTATTCCAGTGTCAATTTATTAATCACTATGCTAAGCTACCCTCCTAGTGGTATACAAATAAAACTATATATATGGTTTTTATATATAATATAATATGGTTTAAACATAATATAATATATATATTACATCAGGCAAGGTCTGAAAACACAGACACTAACCATTACCCTCTAAAGAAGGAACTGAGATGGTGGTAGATGCCTTAGGTAAAGGGGGACTTTCACTTATTATGATACATACTTGAATGCTGAGTAATTTAATACCATCCAAATATAAATTAATATATTGCTTTTGGAATTAAAATAACTATAAAATAAATGAATTTATTTTACTTAACACTTATGAAGGACTTGATGCCAGGCAGTGTTCCTTAAGGCATTACATATATTAAACAACTTAATCTTCTTAAAAATGTCTATTTTGCAGCAGAGGAAAATGAGGTACTCATGAAAAGACAAGGCTGGGACTTGAACTCGTGGAGTCTGGCTGCAGATTCTGTTCTCTTAATCACTATCCTATAAATATATACATGTGTGAGCTCAGCCCCAAACCAATGGCCATCACACATTTTCAAATGCCTCACCAGGGCCTTAGGGAACACCCATTAGTCTGCTGGTTAGAAATATATGCTCTAGAATCATAGAAACGAGGACATGAATTCCATCTCTACTAGTTACTAGCTGAGAGTTTGGGCTACTTATTTAACATTGATCTGAGGATCCTCAACCATAAAAAATGGAAATAATAATAGTCACATAGAGTGTTATGAGCATTAAAAAATATTAGTACAAGCTGGACGAAGTGGCACACACATATGATCCTGGTACTTGGGAGGCTGAGACAGGGGATTGCAGGTTTGAGGACAGCTTCAGCAACTTAGCAATACTCTCAGCAACTTAGTGAGACCCTGTTTCAAAATAAAAATTAAAAGGGCCAGGGGTGTAGCTCAGAGGTAGAATGCCCCTGTGTTCAATCCCCAGTACCAAAATATTAGTACACATAAAGTGCCCAGCACAGAACCTGGCACATAGCAAGAAACAAATCGATGTTAATTGTTGCTCTTATAAGTTTATTGTCTAGGTATCCCCTTCCCGACTTCCATTAACACTGAGGGTAAACTCTTCCATCCTTATTTGGGGCACAACGGCCCATATCTTAGGTCCAGTAATTCTAGTGTAAAGAATTTACCCTTCAATGTAAAAAGGGCACCAACAAATTTGTACAAAAATGCTTACTGAGGTGTTGTTTGATCAAACAATGAACTAGAAACCACCTAAACATCCATTATTAGGAAGCTAACTAACTAAATTTTGATATATCCATATAAGGAATGACCTGGGAAAGGCCCAACAAGGAGTAGCCTTCTTCCCTGCTCATATTCTGAACAAAATGAGTAATAGAACAAAGGAGTAGAAGATGAAGGACTAAATACCTCTGATAAAGGCTAAGTTGGATGCTGTCCTGTACTTTAGCTCATATTAAGTGGGAGGCAGATAGTGTTCCTCCTACTAAAACCCAGAATTGGGCACATGTTCCCAGTTCTGCCCACTTCTGGGGGAGCAGAAGGCCCATTCCTTGTAGGTAACTCAATCCTGAGAAACATGCCGAGTTGAACCTAGTGTTTTTAGGTTACTCTTCTAAACTTGTTAATGGGACCAGTCTCTTTGCACTTAGGGGGTGAAGAAAGGAAAGGGAGCGAGAAAGGGCCAGGAGTGACATTATTGAGTGCCTTTCACTTGGAAGGCATGCTCTCTTCTTTTTTTTGTGGTACCGGGGATTGAACCCGGGGCGTTCTACCTCCGTGCTATGCCCCCGGCCCTATTTTTTTATACTTTATTTTGAAACCGTGTCTCACGAAGTTGCAGAGGGCCTCACTAAGGAGAGAGAGAGGGAGAGAGAGAGAGAGAGAGAGACAGGGAGAGAGAGAACGAGAGAGCTGAGGCTGGCCGCGAACCCGGATCCTCCGGTCTCTGCCTCCCAAAGTACTGGGATTACAAGCGTGTGCCACCATGCCCGGCTAGGCATGCTCTCTTCTAATAAAGACAACACAGACATTAAATGTTTGAAATATAACTGCAGTGTGCATTTGGAAAGATCCTCAAGATAGCATATTAGAGGGAAAAAGCCAGATACAGAGTAGTAAATACATTAAGAGCTCTTCAAAGTAAAATTTTGTTAGAGGACATACCCAAACATATAGTAATAAGACTACTCAAAAAATAGTAATAGTGCTTAGATTTTGGGAAGTGATTCAGGGGAGAAGAGTGAGTTTTTATTTTTTCTTTTGTGCCTTTTTTTTAAAAACTGTTTTAATCTTCTTCCCATGTGTATGTAATACTTTTATTTCTAAAAATACTATTTGGGTTATTTGGACTGAGGGATTAATGACCACTGAGTTCTTCTTTATATTTCTCTGCAAAAAGAAGTTATAATAAATGTTATTCAAAAAATAAAAACAAGGCAGACAAAAAAAAGTGCCCTCTCTAGCCTTGGGAGTCTAAATGAGCTATAATCATAAAGACGCCAGACTAGTCAAAATTGGAAGAAAGAGCTATAATCACAGGAAAAGAACTCTCTCCACAACTTGAAGTAGCCCAGAAAAAGCAGCAATAATGACAGCAGAGCTGACTTCAGGAAAAGCAGAGACGGGAGCAGCCTGGCGGGGCCTGCAGTGGGTGGAATGGATGGATGTTAACTGACATGACATGGGAGAACCTAAGCTGCCACCCAGGACCCGAGTCTCCCTAAGAAGGGAGAGTGGAAGGCTCTAAGGTGTAAAATCAGCAGGAGGTGAATTTAGGAGTAAAGTTTAAAGTGATCATGTCTCCTGGCCTGATGGTCCTCATGGCTCGAGTGGCCTCAGAGAAACTAGTCACAGTTGTGTAACTAAGCGATATTGCACCAGAGAATTGCGCTGGACGATCGACCTGCTTCAAGCAGCCCCAGGTAATCAAAATGAGGTCAGTGTGACAAGCCGGCGAGGAGGCGAGGTAGCTGCCTCAAACAAGTATTTCATCTCTCCTCATTCTGCCTGCCAGAGCTCTGGCAGGGAACATCATTACAGCAAAGCCTGCACGTGGCCTGATTACTTGTCCCACTCTTCGGACACTAGACCAGACCCTGTAGGAGAATTCCAAATAATTGATTTTTGTGGAAACAAAATACAGTAATTCATGTCGCAGCCTTGCCCAAATTCCTTAAAGCAGCTTTGTTTTACTACAAATCTCACATCCCAACTAGTGTTTGAAGTGACTGCAGTTGCCCACGTGAAGCCATTTCTTACTCTTTCTGGCAGTTTAACGCTCAGAAAACAGCTATTTCTTAAACTGCCTTTGGTTCTCACAAAATGAAAGCAGCCATTATATAAGAAAGCACGCAGCTCCCCGGGTGAAAGCGCCCTGACGTTTTCTTTGTGTAAAGTGGTCAGAAACAGCGAAAGTTCACAGAGAGAGACCATCTCCAGCAAGAGAGTGGGTGTGAGAATTAGTCAGCAGCTAGACGCACTCAAATGTCCATGAGGTTGTAACTTAATCTTGACAACATAGTCTTTCCTGGAAGAGACTCGAGCAGCGATTTATCATTTTATAATTTGTGGTTTAAATTTGAGCCATAAACCAAGGAGCAGCTGGATTGGTGTGAGGCACTTTGGAGTCTTTTTAAAATCCCAGGAGGCAGGAAGACAGCTTCAAACTGGAGGCTCCATACTCTTGGGGTTTCGCTGAGGCAGAGCACAAAGGACAAGGTTTCTGCACTCCCTTTTTTTTCTTAGGAAATGTATGGAATGCACGCCTTTGTTTGTTTTATACTTGGGGGAAAGGCAGACTTTGATAGCTGGAGCCTTGCACTGGCCCCCTCCTATCTTACCACTGCCGGTTTTCAGAGGTTCCAGGGTCCCCCTGGGAAATGAGAAGCTGGAAGCCGAGAGGGGGGAAATGGGTGGAGAAAGGGGAAGCCAGGGGAAGGGAGGAGTGCCAGAGATAACTGTGCTGACTTCACAGTTTTCCACCGGGGCCTGCCCTGCCCACCTCTGTTGACATCAAAGCTCCGAGGGCCTCTGTGCGCTTGCTCAGTCTGCCCTGCCTGCTGCCACTGGGACAAGAATTGGCCATCAGCCCTACAACACTGAGCACAAAATTTCTGCAATCAACTTCTATATATACACATACATGTGTACGTGTGTGTGTGTGTGTGTGTGTGTGTGTGTACAGCTCTGTGAGGGCAGCTCTGGGGGAGCAGCTGGTACCCCCATGCTGGGGTTCAAGCATCCACCAGGACAAAGGCAGCTTTTACAGAGATGTCTCCACTTCAGCAACTTGGGCAGCTCCCCAAGGTGTCTCACGGGTTCTGCAGCCTTGGCTGGCTGTGGGCAGATGGGTGTGGCTTTCATAATCATGTTGGGGCGCCTGAATTTGGGAAGGCTTGGCTCCTCTCCCTGGAGCAATTCAGGGCATCAGATTTTTTTTTTGTACTGGGTATTAAATCTAGGGGTGCTCTAAGACTGAGCTACATCCCCAGTCCTTTTCATTTTATTTTCAGGCTAGCCTCAAGCTTGCAATCCTCCTCCTTGGCCTCCCGAGTAGCTGGGGTTACAGGCATGCGCCATGGTGCCTGGCTAGGGCATCAGACTTTTGCTGGCAGCTGAACTCCAAAGTCTGTTGCCATTGCATCTCTCTTCCCAGTTCCCTGCGATGGGATTTAGTTGTTTTCATTCCCATGTCTCTGTTCTCTGAAGTCATCTGGCTTCTCCCCAGGGAGGAAGCAGAGGAAGTAAGATGACCATGTCTGCTATTACTTATGACCTTCAAATCTGCTTGTCACTCAAAGCCCAGTACCAAAAGAGACACAGCACCCTCACTGAGTAAAAGCAGATCCCATAGAGTTTACATGTTAAAACCATGTTGGACAAGACAGGTTTAAAATACATACAATATGATAACTCACAGATAGTGCAAGAGGTGTTACCTTGAACCACCTCCTCCTATTCAATGTGAATTTGAAGATAAGCCAGGGCTAGAAGTAGGTTCCTTGGAAATCCAGCTCCAGCAGCAAATCTAAGCACTAAAAGCAGTTTAAAGGTACAAGAACTTGGACTGGTGGTGTAGCTCAGTGATATGCTTAGGATGTAGGAGGCTCTGGGTTTGAGCCTCAGCACCCCCCCCAAAGAGTGGGGGAAAATGTGCAACTGGTGATAGGGTGTAGTTACAAGTCACAGGATGCCTTCCCTGCCTTATAACCTGATCACTGCTCGCCCTCTGTCCTCACTTGAGAAAGTCCCTAGGAGAATGTGGCCTAGGCTCTTCTGGACCATGGCCCCACTGATAGCTGTCTGGGCTTGCTCTGCCAGGGCTGCACTTGGGCTGGAGGGCATGTTGAAGAAAACATGATTCTTGTCTGTAAAGGAAACAATAGAAATGTCACATTTTAGATAAGAAATAGGTGCATAGGGTAGTCCAAACCCTATATGTAATACCAGGGATTTTAAAATTGGGAAATGAGTGCTTAGAAGAGGTAGAGACATGCCTAAGGTAAGGTTTCACCAGTGATCCCATAAACAAGAATTAGTATCTGAGTCAAATACATCCTTGAGGACCCAAATCCAAGTAAGTGTTACTCAAAACTGGGATTACTACAAGCAGTGCATGATGCTCTCTTACGGTTAAGGTAGCTGTAGCTCTGCCCCGGCTTTCTAGACTCGGTCCCCCCCACCCCACCCCAGATTGTCAATACCTTTGAAATGGATTCAAAATGCCTTTCGGAGAGCCATCTCAATCCAGCTTGTAGGCATTCTTAGGGCCCCCTTCCAAGAAGAAATGTTGTCTGGGCTAGACCCAAGTCAGGCTCTGCCTGCCTGGGAGTGTGTTGTCTCTGCCTTTGACCGTCTGGTGGCTAAAGCTCCAGGCTCCTGCTCCTCAATCAACACCAGCAAATCTCTGCAGTGTTGGCTCAACTCACAGGCCTTAATCTTTAGCTCTCACATAGTTGAGACAATTCTTTTTTTAAAAGAGACATTAAGGCTATATTAAGCCTCTCTTCCCTGAATTCTTTTTTCTTAAATGCCTATCATCATCCCTGTACTGCCATTTACTGCATCCCTCATATGACCTGAGTACTGGGGAACACAAGGGGAACTTGGCCCATGCTTTCATGAAATATTAAGTGCCATGGGTAACCACCGTATCATGGTATAACCAAGTTAGACATCAAAAATAAAAGATGATAGCTTACAGCCTTCTGTCCCATTAATCCTGCGTTCACCCCACCTAACAAAGTAAGGGATCTAACATTTAAGTTCTTCAGCATTCTCTTGGCTCGATTCCCAGCTGTGGTCGAATTCTCTGCATGCTCATTCCTCCTTTTCTGGATTACTTGTGGAATTGCCAGGAGGACAGAGGCATGAAGAATGCAGGCAGCGAAAGAATAAAAAGCATCTGCAAACGATTGGCTGAAGCCAGTTGTAGTTGGACAGAGTTGGGGCTTTTGGGTTGCAAGCAACAGAAACCAACCTGATTGATTGATTTAAGGAATTTGTTGAAATGCCATTGGACAATCCACTGAATCACTGGGAAGGGAGAAAAACAGGCTCAGAAAATATGGGAACCAGGAATTGAGGCTCACGGCTTAGGCCACAGGCACAATCACAGCATGGAGAGGATAAATTGCTGCTGCTGCCCAATGCTGGGTCACAAGTGGCACTGCCACCACTTTCATCCCTGGACAATGGATGCTACCATGAGCACCACTTTTATGAATGCCTATATGTTTTGTTGCCCTGTAGCCTCCCCCAGAAAGGACCTTCCATGGTCCCTATTTATTGGTGTCAATAATTTCTGATTCCATCTGGAGCAGGTGTAACCGCTTGGTTATGTATTCATGTTCTACCTGCAAAGGAGACTAGAAAAGAAAGCCTTTGGGGGCTCTTTTCTTTCATTTCCTTTTCTCCTTTTGTGGTGCTGGGGCTCAAACCCAGAACTTGTACATGCAAGGCAAGTACTCTATCACCGAGCTACATCCCCAGTCCTGAGGCTCTTTCTTAGGGCATCAAGATTCACAAAGTGGCAAATATCCTAAGCATGAGAAGGGAGTTAGATGCTGAATAGCCACAACTCACCCTCACTAAACCCCAGTCCTCCGATCCCATGAGAAGGGAAGGCCCAGGTCAATACTGCTGTCCTGCTAGAGGATTGAAAATGAGTCCAGTTCACACATTCCAGCACTGAACCCAGCACCCATTGACCTGAGAAGCAATCCCACTAGGCAAGCAAGGGCCGTGCTGTTAGGTTGACTTCTCAGAGCAGAAGGGAAGAACCAATGCCTGAGTGCCTCCCTCTCTCCTACAATAGCCCACTCCCAGCCCCAGTGAGGAGAGGAGAGGGAGCAGAGGGCTCAGTCACCTCCCCACCTGCACCTGGATCAGCCCTGACTGCACAAGCCATCCTTTTCACACCAGCAGGGAGGAAATGGAAGCTGCTGCCATCTAAAAAAACCAGACCCGGGGCTGAGGGTGTAGCCGAGTGGTAGAGCACATGCCTAATGTGCATTGAGGTCCTGCGTTCAATCCTCAGCACCAACCCCAGACCCCACAAACAACAGGAGACCAAAGCCTATGTCAAAAGTTTGTACCTATGGCCCTGCCTCTCATTCCAGACCTGCCCCGTCTTTTGATAATCTATAGATCCACCATATATGGCAGTTCATGGGGGTTTAGCCACCAAGGCCTGGGACTGTTGCCTGAGATGGGGGTGGGCAGGAAGAGGAGACCTAAGTGTTAACCACCCACCCACAGCTCTTGGGCCTTAAAACCCCAGGCCAGTTTCCTCCCTGATATTGTCTAGAGGGGATATTTTTTAATCTGTGGTTTATATTTTGTTTGTTTCAGTCTCCTACCCATTAAGGGAATTGGTTAAAAAAAAAAGCCCCACATAAAACCCAAACTGGAAACTCTATTTGAGTCATCTAATTATTTGTTCCCTGCCTTTGGAAGAGAGGCCAGCGAACCTCCAGTGTAGTGCCCATTAAAGGATGACCCACAGGGTCAGGCAGTTCCTCAAGTCATTCTCAGGATCCTACGCTGGGGTGGGCCTTGGTGACACATTGTTTTCCTTTATCCCTTTCCTGGGGATGTAGCTGGGAAGCAGCCTCCGGGCAGGGTGGATCTTTCTGACTGTCTTATTCTAGCTTGGGGAGAGGAGAACAGGGTGGCAAGTGGAATGTGCTGTCCCCACAAACTCAGCTCCCACCCCATCTCACCTTTTCCTTACGGTGGTCAGAAACCTCCAGGGAGCCACACACAAGCTCCACATAAACCCTGGGAGCTGAAAACTTCTGAGTGCCCCTTTATTAATGAGATCACTGGAAACAGATATCTTTAGAATATATTAGCTTAGCTTGTTATAAATTTGACCTCCACTGATCTAACATTCAAAACTATAGCTTGCTTTTTTCCCTTTCTTCTTTCTTTTTTTTTTTTTTTTTGTGGTACTGGGGATTGAACCCAGAGGCATTCTACCTCTGAGCTATAGCCCCAGCCCTTTTTAATTTTTTGTTTTGAAACAGGGTCTCATTAAGTTGCTGAGGTTGACCTTGAACCTGGGATCCTCCTGTCTCAGTCTCCCAAGTACTGGGATTATAAGCATGTGCCACCATGCCTGGCTGACTTTCTTAGAGGGCAAACAGAAGAGATAATCAGGAGCAGGGTGCTGTAGGCACATGCCTGTAATCCCAGCAACTCATGAGACAGAGATTAGAGGATCAAAAGTTAGAGGCCAGCCAGGTGTAGTGGTGTACACCTGTAATCTCAGTACTTGGGAGGCTGAGACAGGAGGATCACAGGTTCGAGAATAGGCTCACCAAGTAGTGAGACTCTCATCAACCTAGGGAGAACTTGTTTCAAAATAAAACTAAAAAAATAGGTGTAGCTCATAGGTAGAATGCTGCTAGGTTCAATCCCCAGTACTTAAAAAAAAAAAAGTTTGAGGCAAGCCTAGGCAACTTAGCAAGACCCTGTCTCAAAACAATTTATAAGGAGGGTTGAGGATGTAGCTCAGTGGTAGAGTGCCCCTGGGTTCAATTTCCAGTGCTGGGAAAAAAGAAATCAGGAAAAGAAAAACAAAAACAAAACTCACATTTTTAAATATCTTCTGAAAACTCCATTGAAGACATTATCTGCTATTATTCTCAGAGTCTTGATCTTTAGGATTTGATAAATTTCATTTAGAACCAGGCATGAAGAAAAAGATTACGTTTCCTCATGAGCTGATATTGCTTCCCCTTTTTTCCAGACAGTAAGAATGACATAACCACTGGGGTTTCCCTTTTTGATATAACTGTCAGGAAGCCCAGACTTCAATTTAGGATGCATTTACAAAATTATCTTATCTCCGGTTCCTGGTTTTCTCCTTCCTCTATATAGTTTCTCATCTCTCCTTTCATCTTTAAGTGTCTCACCCTTTTGCACATTTCAGCTACACCAGAGTTTTTTTAAGAAGAAGGTGATGTAACAAACAGCAAAACCAACCGAAAATTGGGAGCAGAACCAAGGTCACCCAGAACTTGACTTCCTGTCCTCATGTACCAAGCCTTGCTGGAGAGAGGAACTCACAGGCTAGCGCACATGGAATGACTAGCGAGAATTGGGTAAGTATTAAATCAGAAGAAAATGGGTTTTAAGGATTGAGGAGATAGATCAGCGAAGGCTGGAGTAGTCAACAATGGCTTCCTGAAGGAGGTGGTATTCGTAGTAAGCTTTGAAGGCATGGGGTTAGTTTCAGAGGTTCATTTCATTGGATCAGCTATATGCTTTGATTTGGACTACAGGAGACTTTGAGACAAGAACCAGGGACTTTAAGCTGGGTGTGGTGGCACATGCCTATAATCCCAGTACTAGGGAGGCTGAGGCAGGAGAATTTCAGGTTCGAGACCAGCTTCAGCAACTTACCAAGACTCTCAGCAACTCAGTGAGATCCTATTTTAAATAAAAAATAAAAGGGGTTGGGGTATACCTCAGAGGTAGAATGCCCCTGGGTTCAGTCTCCAGTAAAATAATATAATAGAACCAGGGACTTTGTCTGGTTGGCTATTTCATAGGGGACAGGTTCTTTGTGGTTTTTTTTTTTTTTTTTTGCGGTACTGGGGATTGAACGCAGAGGCGTTCTACCTCCGAGCTATGCCCCCGGCCCTATTTTTTATGCTTTATTTTGAAACCGGGTCTCACGAGGTTGCGGAGGGCCTCACTAAGGAGAGAGAGAGAGAGAGAGAGAGACAGAGACAGAGACAGAGACAGAGAGAGACAGAGTGAGAGCTGAGGCTGGCCGCGAACCTGGATCCTCAGGTCTCCGCCTCCCAAAGTACTGGGATTACAAGCGTGCGCCACCACGCCCAGCGGGACAGGTTCTTTGTATGTGTGTGTTGTACTGGAGATTGAACCCAGGGGCATTCTACCACTGAGCTACACCCCAGCCTTTTTTTGGCAGTACTGGGGATTGAACCCAGGGGCGTTCTACCTCCTAGCTACACCCCTGGCTCTATTTTTTACACTTTTTAAATTTTGAAACCAGGTCTCATGAAGTTGCGGAGGGCCTCACAAAGTAGCTGAGGCTGGCTGCGAACCTGGATCCTCCTGTCTCCACTTCCCAAGTACTGGGATTACAAGTGAGCGCCACCACACCCGGCCCCCAGCCTTTTTTATGTTTTATTTTGAGCCAGGGTCTTGCTATGTTTTCCAGGCTGAATTTGAACTTGTGATCCTCCTGCTTCAGCATCCCAGGTAGCTGAGATGACAGGTGTGCATCACCGTGCCCAGCCAAGGACAGGTTCTGAATCTCTGAGTAGCCAGTTCCTAACTTTCTGGGGAGCAGCTATGTGAGAATGGTACTTCACCAAGAAAATGGTGACGTAGATGGCATTGGTCTGGGTGCTACTAGCGTTTTAGATGGGACAGTTTTTCATCGGAACTATCCCACCTACTTCAGTGTGTTTAGCATCCTGGTCTCCATTTGCCAAATGCCAGTAACAATCCCCAGTCATTAGCACAACCTCAAATGCCCGCATGCTTTCCCCACAGTGGTAGGGGCAGGAGTGGTGCAATATTACACAGGTGAGACCTACTGTTTCTTCAACTGCCTGAGTCTCCTCTCTAGCCTACCCCCCAAAACTAGGCCTTCCAGATTGCTATGGTTTACACGTGTTCCCCAAAGTTCATGCGCTGTATTAAGTAAACCCCAACACAACAATATGGAGAGATGGAGCTTTAGGAGGTGACTAGGTCAAGTGAATGTTGTTATTGTGGGAGTGGGCTAGTTATCTTGGGAGTAGGTTCCTGATAAAAGAATGAATTCAAGCTGGGCATAGTGGTTCATGCTTGTAATCCTAGTACTTGGGAGGCTGAGACAGGAGGATCTCAGGTTTGAGGCTAGCCTCAGCAACTTAGCGAGACCCTGTTTCAAAATAAAAATAAAAAAGGGGGCCGGGGCTGTAGCTCAGAGGTAGAATGCCCCTGGGTTCAATCCCCAGTACACCACACACACACACACACACACACACACACACACACACGTAGGTTCAGCTTCTCTCTTTCCCACATCCTTCTGCTATGTTCTGACACAGCGAGAAGCCCTTGAGACAGACCCTCACTCTAGACTTCCCAGACTCCAGAACTGAGACACAAATAAACTTCTATTCTTTATAAATTACCCAGTCTGCAGTATTCTGTTATAGGAGCACAAAACAGACTGTCACAGATTTAGCAAATAAAATACAGTGTTCAGTGAAGTTTGAATTTCAGATAAACAATGAATCTTTTTGGTATACATATATCCCTAATATTATTTATATTATTTGTTGTTTCTTGCAACTAAGATCTAACCAGGGGTCCTTATTTTATCTGGAAGCCCTACCCACAACCCTTCATCACCACAGGCAAACCTGCCTCCTAGAAATTCCCACTGGGTTGGCCATTGTGACGTGTGCAGGAGCATTCCCTCCTTCTTCGCCATCAAGACCCCTCGATGTTGTATTTCAGTTCCTTGTGTTCATTCCCCGCGCTAAGTCTCAGTGGGGGAGTAAATACCTTTAACCTGATGAACAAATTCTCAATATGTGGGCCAGTTATCCCATTCAGATCATGTTATCTTAACCAGATTAAAGTACATACCTATCCCCAAAGACCCTGACAATGCACAGTGGTGGGAGGGCAGAGGAGGAGATAAGAACTGTCCTTAGGGATTACGGTTGATGCCCTAGGACACGAGGTCTCAGTGATTCCTACCTGCTGCACAATGGGAGCTTTAAACACTACTGGTGCCTGGTCCTGCTCTCACACTCTGCCTGACTTACTCCGGGGTGGAGCCTGGGTATGGGGATTTTTGAAGCCACCCCTCTCCCCTCCCAGGGTGGTTCTAACATGGCAGTCAAGGTTAGAATCACTGCTCTGCTTCCCGAGATAAGAGAGAGGAAGGAGAGAGCAAGACAGTGAAAGAAGGAACGAGAATGTGGGAGACCGTTTTCAGGTGCTCTGCTTGGCAGTGGCAATTGAGGGGATTTGGAAGCATGAAGAGGCAAACACATTCCAACCAAGCAGGGAAAGGACAGTTCCAGAAAATAATATGCTCCGAATGTGTTCCATTTTGAGCAAAACAGATGTGAAATGGTCCTTCTGAAGAACCCAGAGAGCACTTTGTTTTATGCCAGACACTGTCCTTAGAGTTGCCCTAGCTTACCAAAAAGTCTCCTAGAGAGAGTCCCTTTTTTTTTTTTATTACCCAGTGATTGTAACCAACGCCAGCAGCAGGTTCAGAGCCCAGGCTGCTCACACGCGTGGCCTTGCCGGTGTTGGCTGGGGAGCAAGCTTCTGATGTCACCATGGGCACCTCGGCAAAAGAGGCTCCCCTCCCGGCTCCCTGCGGGCTGCGAGCCCAGGATGTCAGTCCAGTGTCTTTGGCACACGCCCGCCTCGCCTCTGACAAGTAGGTCAGCCTAGACATGGCTCCAGCCTCCACCAAAAGCTGCTTGCTGCTGGCAGGAAGCTGCTGCTGCAGAATTAAAAACCATCAGAGTTGATCAAAGGAAGTGCAGGGCAGGCTGGCAGGCGGGCCAGATCCTAATCTCTGCTTGCACATGAGTCACCGCTGAGCTCAGCGGACACGCTGTTTGGATTAGGCTCTTACAGGCCAGTGTTGCCAACTCGCCTTTGCTGTCTCTGCGCACAGCAGCCGAGAGGCAAGGGAGAAAGGCGGGGACGCGGGCTAGATGTGGTTGTCCAGGTGCCAGGGAGGAGGCAGGTGGTCCCCCTGGGCTCCAGGGAGTGTCTGTGGATCCCAGTGCCCCCAGTGCATCTTCTCAGCTCAGCTCCAGAAGCCCTATGGGCAGCAACAGAGCCCACAGCAAGTTCACACGTCCTTCCACCTCGCCAGCTTTCCAATTAAGATGTACTATTACAGGCACACATCTTGCCTTCGCTCAACCATTTGCCTCTCAACCAGCAGGAATTCCTTTTCTCAAAAGCAGGCAACACTTCACCACTCAGGCATCTTGCCTCAAAAGCAGTGGAGTCCAGCAAAAAAAAAAAAAAAAAAGGGAGGGGGAGGGAAGTCAGAAAATAAAAATTCCTAAATTAAGAGCCAACCCATAAAAGCAGGGCTTCCCTTAGCGCCTGGCTGGTGTGACATCACCATGGATTGCTCAATGAAAATGGTGTCCGAGCAGCAGCGCCACTCTGCGTGGAACTCTCCTCCAGATCCAGAACTCTGCAGAAAAGAAGCAGGGGTAGAAGAGTCTACTCTACGCTTAGGTCTCGGGGGCTTCCTCTAGAGGAACTGATCTTTCTGGGCAGAGGACGGGGGATTCTCACAAAGCAGGGTTCTGGGTGCTCAGCATCAGTAGTAGACATAACCCAGTGGCTTGTTTTGCTTCCTTCTCTGGAAGCAACAGTAGGAACAGGATCAAAATCCTTTGTTTCAGATTCTGCCAAGTTTTGCTTCTGTGCATGGTAACTTGGGAAGAAGCAGCCCCCATTATTTTGTAAGCCAAGGATTCTTGGCTTGTAGTCTCTGCTGGGATTCTCTTTAGAGTATTTTAGACTCTCATTTATTAAAGTCATCTAAATGGAGGTGGCAGGCCTTGACACTTTCAAAATAAATGTTGCCACCAGTCTCTATACTGCTTTTAACCATAAACGACAGATTTCCAAATTTACCATTGCCAATCAATTAGCTGTGATATCTTTATCTATAATAATAAATCTATCTTGAATCTGTCCTTTCCTTCCTTTAGCTTTATTTATTTATTTATACTGGGGATTGAACCCAGGGGCATTCTACCTCTGAGCTCCACCCCCAGCCCTTTTTATTTTTCATTTTGAAACAGGGTTTCACTGAGTTACCACACTGGCCTCGAACCTGCAATCCTGTCTCAGCTTCCCAAGTACTGGGATTCCAGGCGTGTGCCATGCACCTAACTTAGCATTTTCACTTAAAGTGAAACGGAGACAGAAGACCACCCTCCCTAGCCTTCCAGTTACTAAAGCTCTCAGCAGCAGTAGGGCGCAGTGATTATGGCGAGTGTCGGGCAAACCTGTGTTTGATCCCCGGCTTAGCCACCTATTAGTGATATCATCATCAAGCAATTTTCCTAATCCCTCAGAGCCACAATCTCCTCATCTGTAAAATGTGGATAATAACAGTCCCAGCTTCACTGATAATAATTTAATGAGCTAACACAAGTAAAACATTTAGTAAACTTCCTGGCATCCGATAAATACAAAAAAGTGTATTATTATTTGTATTAGAATAATTACTCTGCAACCAACATTATAGAGGCAATGGTAGTACACTTAGCTGGAATCTACAGCCAACAATCCTCCCTTCTGAAAATTCTCCTTGCCCAGAATTAAAGTTTGTTTTAATCAAAGTAGTTTACTTGAGGTACCTGTGCTTGATTGGAATTACCCTCATTCTTTGTTAGGAAAAAACACCAGAGAGGAGGAAATTATTATTTATAAGTGATTAAAAAGAGGTACTAGTCGGGTATGGTGGAGCACACCTGTAATCCCAGTGACTCTGGAGTCTGAAGCAGGAAGACTGGGTTCGACGCCAGCCTGGGCAGCTGAATGAGACCTTGGCTCAAAATAAAGAAAGGGCTGGGAGTGTAGCTCAGTGATGGAGCGCTTGTCTAGCACACCAGAGGCCCTGGTTCAATCCCCAGCACCAATAATACAACAAAAAATGGGCACTTATACCTAGGGGTTTCTTTCTATAACTAGAAGAAAAATCCTGTAACTCTTGAGGGCTTCCTATGGGTATGGGACAGGGAGTGTGGATTCACTTTCTAGTGGAGACGCTTAGTAGAGGGGGAGCCCTAAGTAGGAATTGGATGTGGCTGAGTATATTGAAAAAGCACATCCAAGAGCTGGGATGTATCTGAGTGGTAGAGCACTTGCCTGCATAAAGCCTCGGGTTCAATCCCTCTGTTTCTGCCAGTTCTCTGGTAGCAGGGGGTGCTGAACATGTGTGGGGGATCTCTCCATCTACAAAGGCACAGTGATGGGCAGCATTTCTGGTGCATAGGTATGCCTTATCCATAGTCTACAAGTGATAAAAGGTAGCTGGAGATGCTCTGCATAGCAAAACTAAAGGCATATCATTTATTTATTTATTTTGGTACCAGGGATTGAACTCAGGGGCATTCTACCTTTGAGCTATATCCAGCCCCTTTTTATTATTTTTTTAATTTTGAAACAGGGTCCTGCTAAGTTTCTGCACGCTGGCTTTGAACCTGCTCTCTTCCTGTCTTAGCTTCCCAATTACTGGGATTACAGTCACGAGCCACCACACCTGGCTAAGGCATATTTTTATTTGGTTGGAATATGTTGCCTTTCAAAGACCACCTCATTAATATGGGTTTAGACTGAGACCAATTGTGTGAGAGAGAGATATTTAAGAACTACTCACAGGAGACCGTGAGAAGAATGAGGAGGGCTCTCTTCACCTCACCCTGGCAGAAGAATCCCAGAAAGAACAGGAATTGTAGGGATGAAGCCCACTATGGATTAGTCTGATAATTATCTAACTATATGGATGATTCCTGAGCAACTCAGACTGAGAAAGGCATTGCTGTGGATCCTCTATTGGATTACCCTATAATCCATTACTGTGGATTCTCTATTGGACCCTGTTGAGTGGGGACATCATGAAGGGGGGGTCTCATTAGAATGTAAGCACGCGAGGGCTTGGATTTCTGTCCTTTGTGTTCAGTGCTCTATTCCCAGCACCTAGAACAGTGTGGCTTCCCTGCCTCACCCCTTGTATTAGTTTTCTATGGATGGTATAACAAATGACCGCAAGCTGAGTGACTTATAATACTGTACATTCATTATATTTCTGGTCTGACGGCCCTAAGACCTGAAAGTGAGGTACCAGCAGGGCCGCATTCCTTCTGGAGGTCCCAGGGGAGAGTGTTTCCTTGCTCTCTGCAGCTTCCAAGGCTGCCTGCATTCCTCGCTCTTCCTTGCACCACTCTGACCTCTGCTCCCAACCTCACATCTTCTCTGACTCCTGCCTTCCTCGTTCCCTTATAAGGATCTTTGTGTTTACCTTGTGCCTGCTGGGGTAATCTAAAATAATCTCCCCATTTTAAGGTCCTTAACCACATCTGCAAAGTCCATGAAAGGTAACATGGTCACAGGTTCTGGATGTAGATGTTCTTGGGGATCATTATTCTGCCTGTCACAGTCCTGAGGCCACTATCAGTGTCACATCAAGAGAAGATGGCAAGTCAGGTGTGGTGGTGCACACCTGTAATCCCAGCACTTGGGATGCTGAGACAGGAGGATCACAGGTTTGCAGCCAGCCTCAGCAACTTAGCAAGGTTCTCGGCAACTTAGTGAGACCCTGTTTAAAAAAAAAATAGGGCTGGTCAGGAGCTGTAGTTCAGAGGCAGAATAACACACACATACACACACAGAGAGAGAGAGAGAGAGAGAGAGAGAGAGAGAGAGAGAGGATGGGTGCCCTGAGTCATAGGCCAGGGTCCGCAGCACAGTGAACAGAGGCCCTGGCCAAGTGCGGAGGAGCAGGTGAAAGCAGAACAGGCCGCTGCAAGGACTGGCTCTGGAGAAGAGAAACCAACTCCCTTTCTGCAAACATACTGGAGGAAGGTGATTCTTGGTGACAGAGGCAGAAGGACAGATTCTGCTGCTATGAACTCAGGGGCTGTCTGGGCGGCAGACACTCAGGTTACAGTTCTTTTCCAGTGTCAGGGGTTAAGAATTTGAGCCAATTTGTAAAGTACAGTGCCTGTTTTATGGCAGGTGCACAAGTCAATAAGAGCCATCTATTATTAATACCAGAAGGAGGGGCCCCAGAGCCCCAGCTGCTTGGGGAGGCAGGACCCACAGCTCCCGCCCCAGGGAGACAGAAGGACCTGGCAGAAGGGAGTTAGGTAGGAAGCAGGTGTGCAGAGGTAGAATTTCAAATGCTCTTTATCTTCACTTCTTCCCACACAGGCTAGGAGGAAGCATCTGGTCAGTTCTTTAATGAAACTTGGAACTCTCTGCTACAGTTGAGAAGGAAATATCTCTGTGGTTTCTCTGTGGGGGAAGAAAGTAATAAATCTTTCAGTTGTTGAAGAAACACCTTTCAGTGGCGTAGCTCTGAGAGGGATATATTATTCTTAAAGTGTACGTGCTTGGAAGTTTGTTCCTGTCAGGTGGTTGGGAAGCGTCACGTAGATCCTGCAGGGCAAGAACAAAGTCCAGGAACAAAGGACATGTTTGTGCTAGCTGGCAGTCACAAGCTCTGTGGCATTCAGCAAGGACAGACATTTAAGAAGGAAACATTCCAGTTGGGTGTGGTGGTACATGCCTGTAATCCTAGTACTTGGGAGGCTGAGACAGGAGGATTGCAGGTTTGAGGCCAGCCTCAGCAATTTAATGAGACCCTGTTTAAAAAAAAAAATAGGATTGAGGGTGTAGCTTGGAAGTAGAATGTACCTGGGTTCAATTCCCAGTACCAAAGAAGGAGGAGGAGGAAGAAGAGGAGGAGGAAAAAGCAGCATTCCTATTAGAGCAGCTAAAAGGGTAACAGGTTTCTGGGGTGAGCATTCGCTCTGGAGAGCTCATCCCCATCTCCTGTGCACCTCCTGTAGAACCCCTCCTCTGAAAAGAGTATTCTGTATCAGTGCCCACTTGGATCAGCCATGTGTGGTAGAAGAAAAGGTCAAGATCTTGTTCTCAAGAGGAGCTTGCATTTTGCACAAATGCGTTGTGTCCTTGCCTTACGCCTGGCACCATTCTAGGTGCAGGGGGATACAGTGGTGAACCAAACCAACAACAGAAAATGAATGTGAGCGGGTGTGGTGGTGCACACCTGTCATCCCAGTACTTGGGAGGCTGAGATAGGAGGATCTCAGGTTCAAGGGCAGCCTCAGCAACTTAGTAGGACCCTGTTTCAAAATATAAAATAAAAAGGGCTGGGAGTAGCTCAGAGGGTAGAGTGCTCCTGGGTTCAATCCCCAATACCAAAAAAAAAAAAAAAGGAAAGGAAATAAATGTGTCAGGCTGTGATAAGGGGAATAGAGACAAGAGGATGAAGGGCTCGAGAGTGGCAGTGGGCTGCTCTCTGAGGCACGGTGGTCAGGGTACTTGTTCAGAAACCTGAAAGAAGCAAAGTGGGCAGAGGGGCAAGCCATGAGGACATCTCAGGGCGTTCCTGGCGGAGGGACCATCTCTCCAGCCTATGCAAACTGCTCATTTCTTAGTGAGCACTGGGTGCCGGTGCTGGGGGGTTATCAGCATCTGCTGCTCCTATTATGCGTGGCCCTTACCCACAACTGCTGCTCCTTGCAGCTCCTTTGCATCGCATGACCGAATCCCTGGCATACTCTTGCATAAAGTGATGAGAACCTGGAGGAGGGAAGTGACCAGAAAGCACAGGAGTTTTTGAAGGGAAAGAGGCTGTGACTGTGACTGTCTATGGAGGCTGACCTGTGCTAGAAGGCCCAGCCTCAGGTAGCAGCCCAAGGCCTACATGGGCTCTTGGCACCTGGGGATGGGCTTATCCACCTGTCTTTGAGGCAAAGGCTCACTTCAAGCTATGTTCATGAAGTCCCCACTTTTACAGAGGTAAGCCAACCCAGTGGAATTACTTGGCCTAACTCTCCTGAGCACAGATAATAGAGATTAGGTGCAGAAACTGCAAAGGAAGAGTACACAGCAAGCAGAAATATTTGCACTGTCATTGCTTTTGTGTGAAGCAACAGTTCCCCTCTGCTCCATACGCATACCGGTGTGATTGGGAAACATGTAAACTTGATTTTCCCAAACTCTTCTGCTGAGTGGTATCTATTTTTGAGTTGCTACCTTTACATGAAGCCCAAGTGTTTCTATCTTGACCACGGAACTTCAAGAGATAGGTGTAAGGTAGTTTGAAAAAAAAGAGGTGGTTTTCAGATGAGGAAGCGATGACCTTTTTTTTTTTTTTTTTTTTTTTGCGGTACCAGGGATTGAACCCAGGGGCATTCTACCTCCAAGCTACACCCTTATCCTTTATTTTGAAACGGGGTCTCACGAAGTTGCGGAGGGCCTCACTAAGTAGCTGAGGCTGGCCGTGAACCCGGATCCTCTGGTCTCCGCCTCCCAAGTACTGGGATTACAAGCGTGCACCACCACGCCCAGCTCACGATGCCCTTTTTTAACACACTGAATATCTAGGGAGGGTGGAGCACAGTCAGTCTCCTGACATGCCTCTTGTTCCCAGCTCTAAAGGCGTCTGGGCCACAGTTTCCACCCAGGTGGCTGAGCACTTTTCCTCCTGAGTAAAATGCAAATAGCGATGTTCTTAGGGCCAGGTCGTTTCTTCCTTTCTCCTGGGGAGTTTGTGATTTTTCAAATGGTTTCTCTGCTAACTGAGATTTCATGAAATAAAAGGCATAAAGAGTATACATGGTTTATGACACTAATATGAAATGCTAAATAGATACCAGTAGATACTAAATAAAAACCAGTGCCTATAGAGATTATGTTAGAAAAGAAAGTCCTTATTGGTTAGAGATGCATTCCTAAGTATTTTTGAGTGAGATGATGCTGTGTCTGGGATTTGCTTTTAAAAGATTCCAGTAAAACAAACAAACAAACAAACAACAAATAGCATGTATAGTTGTGGGGGTAGGGGTGATAGGTGAAACAAGATTGGCACAGGTGGAGACTGTCCCAGCTGGGTGGTGGGTACATGGAAACTCATTATTCCATTCTCTCGTACTTTGTGTGTGTGTGTTTGAAATTTTTCTTGATAAAAAGTAGAAAGAGTGAGAGAGAGAGAGAGAGAGAGAGAGAGAAAAGAAAGAAAGAAAGAAAGAAAGAAAGAAAGAAAGAAAGAAAGAAAGAAAGTAAGTGCTGGATCTGCTCTCAATTCTGTTACATAATGAAGCAGGGATCCTAATGTGGGGAATTTGATGATGGGAGTTTTTATAGTATGACTTCAACAAAAATTTGATGGATTTTTTCTGGAGAGTGGAGCAGTCAGGGTTTCCAAGAAAAGTGATGTTGAAATGAGTAATGAAGAGTCCCTGCTCAGTGATGCTGCCCATGGGGCTCTTGACCAACGTTCTGGGAAATCGTGGATGGGCATCGTGTTGCCTGTGCAATTTAGCACTTACTTGTGCAATATAGGAAAGATCCACATATCCCCTGCAGTTTTGTTCAGTCCCTCAGGGACAGAGTGGGGTTGACTT
>PVJS01006813.1:29215-58495 GCA_004027185.1 Glis glis
ATAGGGCCGGGGGTGTAGCTCAGAGGTACAACGCCCCTGGGTTCAATCCCTGGTACCGCAAAAAAAAAAAAAAAAAAAAAAAAGCAATAAGCTTTGAGTTAGGAAACCTGGGTTTAAACCCCCAGCCACTCTGATCAGGCGTGGCCTTGTCCAACACTCTCATTTTCTGTGAACTGAGAGTGAATGGTGCTCACCTCAGAGGCACATATGCAGATGAGATAATGTGTTTGAAACAACCTAGCACATTTTCTGGCATCTAGTTGATTTCACTACTCATTTCCTAAATCTGTTGAACCCATAACATGGACAGTAAAAGGCAGTGGTTCACAAACCTGGCTATACATTGAAATCACTCAGGTAAAAAAAAGGAACTGATGCCTGGGTCATGCCCCCAGAGAGCCTGAATTAATAGGTGTGGTATGTAGCTTTGGCATAGGGATGTTAAGAAGCATAAAGGAGAAATCAACAGATCCACAATAATGGTTAGAGATTTCAATACCCTATTCTCAATAACAAAGTGAGGGGCTGGGGCTGAAGCTCAGTGGTAGAGCACCTGCCTCGCATGTGTGAGGCCCTGGATTCAATAGGTATGGCTATAGAAGACTTGAACAACACTATCAGCCAATTTGACGTAGTTGACATTTTAAAAACATTTCATGAACAACATCATTGTACATCTTCTTTTCAAGTGCACACAGAAAAATTTCCAAGATACACCATTTTCTTTTCTCCTTCCTTCCTTCCTCCCTTCCTCCCTCTTTGTCTCTTTCTTTCTTTCTTTGGTTGAACCCAGGGGCACTCTACCACTGAACTACATCCCCAGCCCTTCTTATATTTTATTTTGATACAGGGTCTCACTAAATTGCCTAGGTTGGCCTTGACCTTTTAATCCTTCTGTCTCAGCCTCCCAAGTAGGTGGGATTACAAGCCTGTGCCACTGCACCTGGCCAAAAAGACTATTTTCTAGGCCATAATAAGCTTTAAGAAATTTCACATTAGATAAAATGTGTTTTCTGACCACAGTGAAGTTAAAATAGAAAATAATGGAGAGAAAGTCAGGCATAGTAGTGCACGCCTGTAATACCAGAGATTAAGGAGGCTGAGGCAGAAAGATTGAAAGTTCAAGGCCAGCCTGGGCAACTTAGTAAGACCCTATCTCAAAAATAAAAAGGGTTGGGGATGTAGATCAGTGGTAGAGTGTCCCTGAGCTCAATCCCTAGGACTGGGCGGGGGGGGGGGGGAATTGATAGACTTATTCTAATTCAAGCTTATTCTAGAATTCACATTTTTCTTAGAAAAAGAATAAAACTATAAGACATAGTAAAACTACAGTAATCAAGACAATGTGGAATTAGTACAAAGATAGATAAATCAGTGAAATAGAATAGTGAATTCACAATAGACCCATGAATATCCAATTGACCTTCAACAAAGGTGCAGAGGCAGTTCAGTAAAGAAAGGCCAGCTTTGTCAATCCATGGTGCTGGAACTATTGGATATTCCTATGTAAAAAACTAACCATCATTCCAAACCTTGCATCATATACAAAAATTAACTCAAAAGGTATCATTGGCCTAAATAGAAAACTTCTAGAAAAGCTTTCTGACTTTGGGTTTGGTAAACATTCCTCAGATACATCACCAAAAACACAATCCATAAAAGAAAATTAATAAATTAGACTTCATCAAGTTAAGAATTTCTCTTCAAAAGACATTATTAAGAGAATAAGAAGTTGGGAGAAAGTATTTGCCAATCACTTATCTGATAAAGTACTTGCTTCCAGCATATAAAAGGAACTCTCAAAACTTAACAATTAAGAACACAAATCAAAACTCTGTTTAAAAACTGAGCAGAAGATTTGAAAGATTCTTTACTGAGTAAGGTACATGGATGGCAAGTATGCACTTGAAAAGATTTTCAACATCAGTAGTCATTAGAGAAATTAATTAATTAATTAGTGGTACTGAACCCAGGGGTGTTCTACCTCTGAGCTACACACCCAGCCCTTTTTATTCTTTGTTTTGAAACAGGGTCTTGCTAGGTTGCAGAGTCTCATTACATTGCCACATTGTCCTCAAACCTGAGATCCTCCTGTTTTATCCTCCCAAGTACTGGGATTACAGATGCGCGTCACCACGCCCGGCTGGAAAATTTAAATTAATACCATAATGGAGATACCATTACACATCTATTAGAATGTCTGAAATAAAAAAATACTGATAATATCAACTGCTAGAGAGGATGTGGGGCAACCTGAACTCCTACACATTTCTGGTGGGTAAACAAAATTGTACAAACTGGTGGAAAACAGTTTGGCAGTTTCTTTTAAAGCTAAAAATAGCCAGACATGGTGGGGCATGCCTGTAATCCCAGTACTTGGGAGGCTGAGACACGGGGATTGTAGGTTCAAGGCCAGCCTCAGCAATTTAGCAAGATTTAGTGAGACCTAAGGAAACCCTGTTTCAAAAATAAATAAATAAAAATAAAAAGGGCGAGGGGTGTAGTTCAGAGGTAGAATACCCCTGGGTTCAATCCTCAGTATCTACCCCCCACAAAAAAGGTTAAATACACACTTTATATCTACTTCTAGGAATTTACCTCAAGAAATGAAGACTTAGATGCTCCTGAGTATACATGAATGTTTCTAGCAGAATTATTTATAACTGACCCACACAAGAAACAGCCCAAATATCCTTCAACTGTGAATGGTTAGACAAACTGTAATTCACCTATACAATGGAATACTATTCAGCAATAAAAAGACAAACTATTATTAATACATGCAACAACACGGATGAACCTTAGAACACTTACACTCAGTAAAAGAAGCTAGGCAGCTCTCCTCACCCTAAAAAAGAGTACATAACATATGGTTCTATTCATATGAAATTCTAGAAAATTCAAACTATTTTATAGTGCAGAAAGCAGATCTGCAGTTGCGTAATGGGGGATTATGAAAGATCATAAGGAAATTTTGAGGGTAATTAGCTTGAATGTAGTTTCATAGGTACATAATATATATCCAAACTTAACTATACCCTTAAATATATGTGGCTTATTGTATGTTAGTTATACCTCAAGAAAGCTCTTTTTAAAAAATTCTATCCAGATGATTGTAATGTGCAGCTAAGTTTGAGGATCACTGGAACACACATACAGAACTCTCCTAAACCCTCCAGCTTTTGCTTACAGGTTGAGTTGCTATTGACCCACAGAGAGTTTTCTATTGTCCGGATTCCAGTCCTGTTACAAATAGGAAACTTACAGGATAACTATAGAGTGAGCATACAAATCATCCCATAATTTCATTGTAGTCATTCCAGGGCATTCATTTTAAGCCACAGGGAAGCATGAGATAAAAATTACTAATCTGAAATGAAATACAGCAAGACACTCAAGCCTTTAAGCTTCCAGAGCAATAAATCACCCACAGCACAGAGCCAGCTTTGGATCTGATAACTGGGCAAAATTACTCCTCCCATCCCTCATAGATGCAGTTTCTGTACTACTATTCCTTTATTTGAGGTTGTTATTTGAACCCACTCCATTTTCTGCCTCTCTTCCCTTCAACCTAATCTGCAGGGCTTCCAAGAACAGGTACTTGAATGTATTGAAGAAGTTGCTGACTTTATGTTATGCAAGACTTCCTTAAGTAAGTGTATCTCCCCTTTCCTCTCCATGGCTCAAACAGGACATTCTCTAAAGGACCTGACACCAGCTGAATGAGACTGGTCTAGCCATTGCGTTGGGTCTTGCTCAGAGGCAGGGGAATAATTTAGAGTGGCATGTTTTAACCTCTAATGTGCATCTGAGTCACCTGGGATCCTGTCAGAATGCAGTTCATGAGTCAGGAAGAGTGAGGTGGACTGGGATCCTGCATTTCTTAACCAGCGGCTCCCTGGGGATGCTGATGCTGCTAGTTGAGTTGCAAGGCAGGCGACCTTTCAAAGTCCTTTCATCCCAGACACTGTGAAGCAATGACGACCCTAATGGAGAAGAGGCCATTCAAGTCAAAAGGAGGAACACTGTGTTAGCACTGCCCTTGGTTACACTCTCCCAATTGTGAGCCCCTTGCCTTACACAAAGGTCTATACATTTGGTAAGGGGAAGGACTCACTTGCTGGGCGTAGCTCAGAATCTTTAAAGAAATGTTGGCTGGATTTTTCTTTTCTTTCTTTCTTCTTCTTTTTTTAAATACTGGGAATTGAATCCAGGGGCATTCTATCACTGAGCTACATCCCCAGCTTTTTAATTTTAATTTTAATTTTACTTTGTTTTATTTTTGTGGTAATTCTACCTCCAAGCTACACCCCAGCCCTATTTTTTGTTCTTTCTTTCTTTCTATATTTTTTTTGCGGTACCGGGATTGAATGCAGGGGTGTTCTACCTCCGCGCTACGCCCCCAGTCCTATTTTTTTATACTTTATTTTGAAACCGGGTCTCACGAAGTTGCGGAGGGCCTCACTAAGTAGAGAGAGAGAGACAGGGAGAGAGAGAGAGAGAGAGAGAGAGAGAGAGAGGAAGAGAGAGAGAGAGAGAGAGAGGAAGAGAGAGAGAGAGAGAGAGAGAGCACGTGTGTGCACGCACGCGCGTGCGCGAGCTGAGGCTGGCCATGAACCTGGATCCTCTGGTCTCCGCCTCCCAAAGTACTGGGATTACAAGCGTGCGCCACCACGCCTGGCTTGTTCTTTATTTTGAAACAGGGTCTCACTAAGTTGCGGAGGGCCTCACTAAGTAGCTGAGGCTGGCTGTGAACCTGTGATCCTCCTATCTCAGCCTCCCAAGTACTGGGATTACAAGCGTGTGCCACCACACTTGGCCAATAGAATGGCTTTTGTAGGTTACATTCAGTTAGACCAACTGAGGCCACTTTATTACTGTTGCATTTGACCACCTCTTGTGTGTGCTCACTTAATTTATTTTCAAAAGATATGTGATATTGAGGCATGAAACTCTAATGCTTAATATATTACTTAGCTAACATTTTCAGTCCTCATGACAAATGGGCTGATTTCTCTCCAAGATAGCGAGAGGATTAGATTGCATGTCCTGAATTTTCCTCTTTTTGAAGCAAAGATAGCACTGGGAACAGCAGCAGTGCTTCTAATGATTTAGAGTTATAGTAAAATCTGTTGGAATGAATTGCAGGACGGTACTGAAGCACGGTCATCAATCTTCCTAGGGAAGCTGGCTGCAGTCTTTGGGTGGGTCTTTCTCACCCACTACTTACTCTGTGCTTTGTGAATCAAATTGCATGTTATTTTTTTTTTCAAATCAAATAACTGATTTTTGAGAAGGAATAGAGTAGCTCAGTTTTGCCTAAAACTGTCACAATTAAACAAAAACATTTCACATATATGTGAATTTGTAATTTAAACAAAATGTCCTTGATGTGCTTAAAATAGACCAGTCTTTATTTTCGTCAAAATTCTTATTATGGGTAATTTTCCATCTCAGTTTACCTTGCTATTTAAATTAGCTCTTGTGATGTTCAATAAAAATAACTCAGAAAAAGGTCTCTGTAAAGGCTGAGTAAATCCACATTCATAGCTCTGTATTCCTTGTCCAGGATTCCTTATTAAGTGATTACAAGAGCAATTTTCTGTCTTTCAAGCCCCCCCCCCCTTTTTGCAGAAGAATTTGAATCACTACTGGAATGAATGTGGTAACAAGAGTAGTTCTGTCAACAGTGTGTGACAGGAGGGAGGGGAGTATCAAAATGGGGCTGTCTGGACTATGGTTTTGGATGGGGTTTGGGATTTTTGTTATTGCCAGAAAACTCAAAGTTCAAAGAGAGTAGAAAAGCATATTGATTAGCTCTGCACTGGTCAAAGACTAGATTTATATCTGAATTTAACTAATGTTTTACACATGGTCTCCTTGAGTTTAAAAGTTTTGTCCCCTGATTATTTAAAGACGAGGGCCAGCTGAAAGCAATTCCTCTTCTTGTCTTCTCTCTTCCAAATCATGGCCATTTAATAGGTAGGTAGATATTAAATCTCCAGGAACAGAAGGAAATAGGACTGGCCCAAATGACCCATGATCCCTAAAGTCCTGCTGGCGCCACAAGATCTCCAAGTCTTATTTTTCTCCCCAAATCTCCTACTTCAGAGGTCACGTCTGCAGGGATAGTTGAAGAACCAAGCTGACCACCTGCCTTTATGCCCATTCATCTTTCCTTACCTAGTTTATCAAAGATATTTGGGGCTGAGCACAGTGGCCCTTGTCTGTAATCCCAGCAACTCAGGAGGCTAAAGCAGGAGGATTGCAAGTTTGAGGCCATCCTGAGCAATTTAATGAAAACCTATCTCAAAATAAAAAGTAAAAATGGCTTAGGTATAGCTCGGTGGTAGAGCACCCCTGAGTTCAATTCTCAGACTGCAAAAAGAAAGAAAGAAGGAGAGGAAAAAAGAAAAGGGATATTTGGATCTGCTGGTGTAAATTTTAGCCCCATCAATTAATTTTCACTAAAAAATTATGCTGCTAACTTACTGTCTGCATTGTGGGAATACTTTGCACATGTCAACTTATTTAATCCTTTGATACCCATAGCAGAGGTGAGGAAGCTGAGGCAGGTTCTGTAGCTGGCCCAAGTTCTCAAGGCTGGGACCCAACATACAGTCATGCACAACACAAGCACGTCTCAGCCAACAACAGGCTGCATATGACGGTGGTCCCTTTAGATTACAATGGGCCTGGAAACCGCTCACCAGTGATGTCATAGCCTTCATAACATCGTAGCACAATGCGTTCCTCACACATTTGTGGTGAGGCTGGTGTGAACAAACCCATGGCACTGGCAATTGTATAAAAGCAGAACACATAGCATTATATACAGTACACAACACTTACAACGATAATAAATGACTATGTTACTGGTTTATGTATTACTAAACTATACATTTTGTGGTTATTTTAGAGTGTACTTCTACTTATTCTTTAAAAAAGGTTTACTGTAAAATAGTAGGATGCTTTTATCCAGCAGCAGCCTCATACCTGTGGTGTTTTCTGTGTCTTGACTGATCAAGGGATTGACCTCTACCATCTAGGTTTGTGTAAGTGCACTCTATGATGTTTGCACAATGATGAAATTGCCTAAGGACACATTTCTCAGAAAGTATTCTATCATTAAGGAATGGGTGACTGTATAGAATTTAATCTCAGAGCATGTGCTCTCAACCAGTGTAGAATCCTTCTTCCCTTAGCCATAAATTCCTTTGTTTTGTTATTGTTGTTTTTGTACTGGAGATTGAACCCAGGGGCATTCTACCTCCGAGCTACACTCTCCACCCTTTTTGTTTTCTATTTTGAAACAGGGTCTTGCTAAGTTGCTGAGGCTAGCCTCAAACCTGTGATCCTCCTGTCTCAACCTCCCAAGTACTGGGATTACAGGTTTACCCCTCCATCCATAGATTCTTTCAGGACTTGGGAACTACAGGAATCTGGGAAAGGGACAGCAATATAGATTCTTTAATAAAGTTGCTTTAAAGCTTCTTAATCATTCATTCATTCACCTGTAATCTGTGCCCACTCAATTGTTCCAGGAGCACACTTCCAATTTAAAGTCACAATATAGCAGGGCATGGTGGCACACGCCTGTAATCCCAATACGTGGAAGGCTGAGACAGGAGGATTGCAGGTTCAAGGCCAACCTCGTCAATTTAGCGAGACCCTGTTTCAAAATGAAAAGTAAAATAGGGCTGGGGATATAGCTTAGATATAGGACACTCCTGACCTCAACCCAATACCACACACACATACACACACACACACACACACACACACACACAAATAATAATAATAATAGTAATGTCATAATATCACTTCATAGCAGACACCCTTTCTGGCTAAGTGTCCCACCTTCATGAATTCCCAGGGTATATGTCCTGTTCTGTGTTTGTATTTCAAAACTTACTTTCCTGGTCATACATGAGTGGGTCCCAAGCCTGGTCAACAGGATTCTTTCGACTAGAAATCTGAAATTGTGAAGGAGAGATGGAGAAGGAGAGAAGGAGAGAAGGAGTTTCTGAAGTGACTAGAACCGTAACATGTAAATTTAGCATGACACGGAAACTCAAGAACTATAGAAAAGCCATTTTTCTTCACAAAAGCTCTAGGTGGGAGAGAAGAAGGGAGACAGGTGAGGACAGGAATTGGTAAAGGAGATGAAAAAGATAGAATGTGAAATAGACAGATACACAGAGAAGTTAAGATCAGATAGAGGACTTTTTGTATGTGTGTGATACTGGAGACTGAACCCAGGGGTGCTCTACTACTGAGCTACATCCCCAGGCCCTTTTATTTTTTGCGTGAGACAAGTTTTTGCTAAGTTGCCTGGGCTGGCTTGAACCTGCCTTCCTCCTGCCTCAGCCTCAGGAGTCACTGGGATTATAGGCGTGAGCCAGCATACCCTGCGACAGGGGACTTTGTGTCAGATTTCCATCCAGTACATGGATCCAGTCTTCATGAAGCATCCTTATTTCCTTGAAAACACTCTCCTTTTCTTGCAGCTTGTTCAAGTTGATTTCTATGTCTTGAAATAAAAATCCTGACTGATGCTAATTCAAACTCCTTCAAGATCCAGGAACTCTAACCCTTCTGAATCTTCCCAGAGTCCAATAAAAGGCTCTATATTTAATCAATACTTTCGTTCTCCATTCTCTGCTCCAGTGCCCCACCCCCAATCTTGAGCCTTGATTCAATCATCCAATCGTTTTGCCTGAATCCAGACTCTTCTGTTCACTTTACATTCTATCATGAGGTCATGAGGTCAATCTTTTGTGTGTGTGTGTGTGGTACTGGGGATTGAACCCAGGGGCATTCTACCTCTGAGCTACACCCCAGCCCCCAGACCTATTTTATTTTTTAATTTAATTTAATTTAATTTTTTGCGGTACTGGGGATTGAACCCAGGGGCATTCTACCTCTGAGCTACATCCCCAGCCCTTTTTTTTTTTTTTTTGGCGGTACCGGAGATTGAACCCAGGGGCGTTCTACCTCCGAGCTAAACCCCCAGCCCTATATTTTTATCCTTTATTTTGAAACCGGGTCTCACGAAGTTGCGGAGGGCCTCACTAAGTAGCTGAGGCTGGCCGCGAACCCGGATCCTCTGGTCTCTGCCTCCCAAGTACTGGGATTGCAAGCATGCCCCACCACACCTGGCTCTATTTTATTTTTTATTTGGAAACAAGGTCTCACTAAGTTGCTGAGAGCCTCGCTAAGATGCTGAAGCTGGCTTCCAATCTGCGATCCTCCTGTTTCAGCGTCCCAAGTACTGGAATTACAGGTGCCACCATGCCCAGCACGGTCAGTCTTTTAAAACTTTGTTTTCCCCATATGTTGTTTTTCAGCTCAAAAATTTTCAGTGACTCTCAAGCTCCTAATTGTGCCTCATGGAATACCAGAGATGTTCCATGATAAAAAAAAAAAAAAAAGCTGGGTGTGGTGGTGCATGCTTGTAATCCCAGTACTTGGGAGGCTAAGATAGGAGAGTCTCAGGTTCAAAGCCAACCTCAGCAACATAGCAAGGCCCTCAGCAACTTAGCAAGACCCTATTTCCAAATAAAAAGTAAATAGGGCTGGGGGTGTAGCTTGGAGGTAGAATATTCCTAGGTTAATCTAGCAGCACCCCACTTCCACACATACAAAAAAATTCCATTGTCAAAGATGTGTTGGAAATCCAATTTTCCTTCTTTCTTTCTTTTTCTTTTCTTTTTTTTTTTTTTTTTTTTGCAGTACTGGGGATTAAACCCAGGCTCAACTTTCCTTCTTAACATTGTCACATGTATAAGTATATTAAAGGGTAAAGTTCTGGTTATAAATTATTCCCCCTGCACACACCAAAAGCCAAAAGCCAAAACCCAGCTTGAATTTTGGTTCAATGTTTTCTTTCTTGGTACCTGTGGCACCAGGGAAACATCTACAGAAATAAGGTCAAACATCTGTTTGGCCCTCTGCCCATGTGCCCCATATATGAGTTATATATGATTTGATTTACTATTTCTCCCTCATTATCATCTTTTGATTACTTCTATAATTGGACAAAAGTCATCCCAAATGTGATTCCATGTCTGTGTCTTCCCCCAACTCCTGTCTTCACACTGAATGCTTCAAGTAGGTTCTAGAAGCCCAGATGCTGCACTGTGCTGTGACTCTGTGCCTTACCCTCCTGTTGGCCGTGGTCAGCTTTCTTTGTTGATAGGCATCGGGCTGACATGGGACTGTCCCCAGCATTCACTGATAACCTGGGTGCTGTCCAATGCAGGCATCTGTGATGAGTACAAAGAGCAGATCCCTCCTTCCCAGACTCTTCTGATTCCTCTCATTCCCTTCTCCCCATGTCACTCTCTTCTCCCCTACAGAGAACATGCTGATGGGTGTAGATCCCCAAACCTCCTTCTGGGAACTAAAAAGAGACATGGAGGAGAGGCATAGGATCCAATAATGTCTGCACACGCATATGTGCGGCTTACCTGACTACTGCCTAAGAGATTCCAGGCCAGCTGGTCTGCTGCTGGGCAGATTAGGATGACAATTAGGAAGAGCTGAGACTTGGAAGGAGCTGGAGACAGGCCAGAAAAAAATTGGGGGGGGGTGATAGGGATTGGGGATTGAATCCAGAGGCATGTTACCTCCAAGCTACATCCCCAGCCCTTTTCATTTTTTTTTTAAATTTTGAAACAGGGTCTCACTAAGTTGCTGAGGCTGGCCTTGAACCTGTGATCTGTCTCAGCCTCCCAAACAGGCATACACCTCCATGCCTAGCTCAACCAGGAAACTTTTTGTTAGAAACATACAGGAGAGAGGATTAATTTTGAGAACCATTGTGTGTGTGTGTGTGTGTGTGTGTGTGTGTGTGTGTGTGTTGGATAAAGGTATACAGGTAGGAGGGGAGGCCTGGGCTGAGGTTTGGGAGTGAGGAGGCCAGCACCTGCAGATGGAGCCTCGGGAACACCCCCAATGCCAGGTGAACACTCAGCCCCAGGCTGTCAGGCTTCTCTTCCAACCAGCCTCACCTGCGAGTGGGTGCCGCTGTCCTGAGTCACGAGTCCGCCTCTGCAGCAGACAGCCCATAGCAGCACGGGCCCTGGTGTCCCCAGTGCTCTGCTGGTCGAGGTGGCCTGTGGGCTCAGGGTATGACACAGCGTTGCGGCACTGGTGGCCGCAGGACCACCCATCCTATTCCTCATTTAACTTCATTTATGCTGTGTGCAGAGGCTCCTTACATAACGTTGGCATCTCTGGAAAAAGAATATGTTGGCAGCCAGCCTGGAGGCTGCGCTCCCTGTGGGAAAGGATGGCATGGCCTCCAGAAGACCTCTGCTATAGCGGCCATGGCGGGGCCAGGCAAGCGGAACTGTTAATCCATCTGCTTCTGAAAATCACAGGATTCTGATGAGCTAGGCCTGCAGGTGCCCCAAATATCTGGCACTGCAGTATCCTCTACTGAGAAGGCGGGGGGGGGCAGAAGAGAGGAGTTTCTTTTTCAAAGACCTCACTCATGGAGTCTTTCCCCCTTTGCTCTCTAATACCATTGAACTGTGTAATTAGTTCCCCCAGGGCTGGGAGAACAGTGAGAAGCAAATGTCCATCGTTGGAACTGGATAAGCCGGTGTCACGAGCTTATGTGTGGTACGTATTACCTATTACCTACCATATGGGAGAGCTCATTTGTCTGTCTGTTCATCTACCTATTCATGTATCCATCAGGTAATCATAGGTACACGTTCAGCTGTTCATTTCAATTTGGCCTGACTTTGCTCATGAATTGTGTCTTCATGGTCAGCTCTAGTTGCTCTTTCTTTCTAGTTCCATTCCCCCTTTGCATTTGGCCCAGCCACTTCTGATGACTAAGGAAATAACTGTCTCTCTGGATTCTTTTTACTCATTCAAAATTTTTTCTTGTCTTCGTACAAAGTTGCAGGCACTGTTCTGGTCATTCAGAATATATTTGTGAGTAAGCTGCACATAATGGGGCACACCTGTAATCCTAGCACTTGGGAGGCTGAGACAAAAAGATTGTGGGTTCGAAGCCAGCCTGGGCAATTTAGGGGAGAACCTGTTTCAAAATAAGAAATAAAAAGGGCTGGGGGGAGGCGAGGGGGAGGGACACTAAGAGCTGTGTGCATGTATGTTAACACCAAACTGATACTCATTGTGATGTGAGACTACAATGTACCAATAAAAACATATTAAAAAAAGAAAAAAAGGGCGGGGGGTATAGCTCAGTGGTAGAGTGCCCCTGGGTTCAATCCCCAGTACCAAAAGATACACACACACATACATACATACATAATATATTGTGAACAAAATGGGCATACCTCCCTGCAGAGAAGGAGGGTTTAGGCAATCAATGATAAATATAACAAGTGATAAATTGCATAATATGTTGGACATAATAAGTGCCATGGAGGCAAAAAAAAAAAAACCCACAAAATAGGTAAAGGTTATCAGGAATCAAGGTGTGGGGAAGGCAGATAATCACAAAGGTGAGATCTGAGCATTGAAAGACGAGAATGTGCATCATGTGTGTCCCAGTAGAGCGAGGCCCCAGTGGAGGAGTGTGCCTCGTGTGTGTGAGGAACAGCAAGGAGGCAGGCGTGAGTGAGGCTGGCATGAGTGAGGTGGACAGTGGCAGAGGAGGAAGATGGAGAGGTGAGTGGCGGGTGGAGTGAGCGGATAATGTAGGACCTTGCGGGCCATTGTAGACATTGGATTTTACACTGAGAAATGAGAAGTTATGGAAGAGTTATCCTAAGAGAAATGGGTTCAGAAGGGTTCTGATGGAAGACGCGATATGATCTGAGATACATTTAATTTTTTTTTTTTGCGGTACCGGGGATTGAACCCAGGGGCGTTCTACCTCCGCGCTACATCCCCGGCCCTATTTTTTTTATACTTTATTTTGAAACCAGGTCTCACAAAGTTGCGGAGGGCCTCACTAGGTAGAGAGAGAGAGAGAGAGAGACAGGGAGAGAGAGACAGGGAGAGAGAGAGAGAGAGAGAGAGAGAGCGAGCTGAGGCTGGCCGCAAACCCGGATCCTCTGATCTCTGCCTCCCAAAGTACTGGGATTACAAGCGTGTGCCACCACGCCTGGCCCTGAGATACATTTTAAACAGGTCACTGTGGCCACGCTGTTGAAGGCAAGAGTAGAAGCAAGGAGACTTGCTAGGAGGCCGTAGTAATAATCCAGGTGAGAAATGAGGTGGCTTCAACTAGATGACAGAAATAAAGAAGTGGCTGGGTTCTGGATTTATTATTTATTTATTTATTTATTTATTTATTATTGTCATGCTGGGTATTGAACCCAGGAGGCAGTCCACCTCCCAGCTATATCCCCAGCCCTATTTTTTAATTTATTTGGAAACGGGGTCTTGCTAGGTTACTGAAAGCCTCACTAAATTCCTGAGGCTGACTTTGAACCCACAATCCTCCTGTCTCAGTCTCCCAAGTACTAGGGTTATAGGCGTACCCCACCACTCCCAGCTGGATGTGTTTTGAAGAACTGACGTGTGTAAGAAGACAATGGACGTCAAGGATGACTCTAAGGTTTTTGACCTGAGCAACTGGAAGAACAGAGTTGCCATCAGTGGTCATGGAGCTATGGGGAGTATATCAAGACAGCTTGAATTTGGAGATATGGAACACTTGGGATATGAGTCTAGAGTTCAGAGGAGAAGTCTGAAGCTAGAGATATAAATGTAGGGTTCATGGGCATATTGATGGTACTTAAATCATACATTTGGCCAGGTATGGTGGCACATGCTTGTAATGCCAGTACTTGGGAGGCTAAGACAGGAGGATCACAGGTTCAAGGACAGTCTCAGCAAGTAGTGAGACTCTCATCAGCCTAGCGAGACCCTGTTTCCAAATAAAGGTAAACTAGGGCTGGGGGTGTAGCTTGGAGGTAGAATGCCCCTGCATTTAATCCCCAGTGCCACACACACACACACACACACACACACACACACACCATGCATTTGTATGATATCATCAAAAGAGGTGGATGGTGGATCAGGAAGAGTAGAGGACTGAGGTCTGGGCCCTGTGTACTTCAGCATTTAGGGGTCAGGGAAAAGAGGAGGAACCAGGAAAAAAAGATCTAGAAGGCTCAGAGCAGTGAGGCAAGAGGGAAACCAAGAGAGTAAGATGCCCTGCAGGTATGGCACACACTTGTAATCCCAGTACTTGGGAGGCTGAGACAAAAGGATTTCAGGTTCCAGGCCAGCTTCCACAACTTAGTGAGAGCCTCAGCAACATAGTGAGACCCTGTTTGAAAATAAAAAATAAAAGGGCTGGGGGTTTGGCCCCTGGGTTCAATCCCCTGTCCCCAAAAAAAAATCTTGAGATGAACATCAGTGAAGAAATTGTATCAATGAGGTAGAAGTGGTCAATTATATCAGATGCTATGAATCAGTAAGATGAGAGCTAAGACTTGACCATTGGATTTAGCAATGTGGAAGTCATAGTTTTCTTTTTTTCTTTCTCCTTTCCTTCCCTTCCTCTCCTTCCCTCCCTCCCTCCCTCCCTCCCTCCCTTTCTGGTTTTTTTTTTTCAGTACTGGGGATTGAACCCTGGAGAATTCTACCTCTGAGCTATGCCCCCCCAGCCCTATTTTATTTTGAAACAGGATCTCACTAAGTTGCAAAGGGCCTTGCTAAGTTGCTGAGGCTGGCCATGAACCTGCAAACCTCCTGTCTCAGCCTCTCAAATACTGGGATTACAGGCGTGCACCATCATGCCTGGCTTCGTGGTAACTTTGATAAGAGCAATTTCTGTGGAGTAATGGGGATCTAAGTTGGATTGGGGGTTGGTTTAAGAAAGAACTGCAGGAGAGGAACCGGGTATAGCAAGCATTAATGATTCTTTTGAGGAGCTTGCTCTAAAGGGGAGCAAACAAATGGGGTATTGGCTGCCAAGGAAAGCAAAGTCATTAAAAGACTTTGTTGTTTTTAAGATGTGAGAAATAATAGCATGCTTGTGTGCCAATGGAAATGATCCAGCAGAGAGTGACAATTGGTTACAGGACAGAATTGCCAAAGTAATGCCCTTGAGTAGGTGAGAGGGATGGGCCTGCGCGCACAGTGGAGGAATGTGCGTTGATGGGTGGGTGGTAGGTGGAAAGCGGCGAGTATCCCAATAGACAGCTGCTAGGGATGGAGGATAAACATGATGGTGGGAATCTGCAGACTTGTCTTCTGGTTGCTTCTGTCTCTCCAGTGGAAAGAGGATCCAGTGATTAGCTGAGAGTGAGAGTGTGAGAGTGGGAAGGAGATGTTAAGGGGTTGAGAAAACAAAAGTATGAAACTGTCACCTAGGAGCAAAAGTGAGTGACGGGACCAGGGGACCGCATTGTTGAGCAGCATTAAGGGTCTGCTTGTGTTTCGCCATCACAAATTTAAAGTGAGTTCAAGCAGTGCTGCTCTGTGTTTTTCCCTAGCCAGGTTCAGCTGCAGGTGTGGAGGTATGGAGGAGGAGAGGGTGGATGTGACTAAGTCTGTTGTCATGCCAGGCGGGCAGGACAAAGAAAGAGTTGAGGGTGTATAAACAGCAAAGAGTTGAGGGGCATTGTTTGTATAATGATCCACCATGAAGTTTACACTGGGTGTGTGGGGGGTTGGAAGGTCAGAAGCCTGGGCCACAGTGAAGCGTGGTGGGACCAACACTGCGGGTTCTGATGAGATTGAATGATGGGTGAAATCAGGTGAGTAGGTGAAATGGAAATAAAGAGGTTGCAGTCAAAGTGGGATACAAGAAAATGGGATTACAGCGAGGTTGTCCTTGGAGCTTATCGCAACTATGGGGTGAAGGGAGGGAAGATCATTGGAGGAGAGGGGTTCAAGGGACTGAGAAGTTTGAGTGTTGGAAGGGTCATCTATACATATATATGGAAATCATGGGGTGGGAGAGAGAGGGAGAGAGAGGGAGGAAGGGAGGGAGAGGGAGGGAGAGAGTGAGGGAAGGAGGGAGAGGGAGACGGAGAGGGAGGGAGGGAGAGAGAATGAACATCAGGATCTAAATAATGGAAAAATAGCAGGGCGTGGTAACACACACTTGTGATCCCAGTACTTGGGAGGCTGAAACAGGAGGATCGCAGGTTTGAGGCCAGCCTCAGCAACTTAGCCAGGCCCTCAGCAACTTAAGAAGACCCTGTTTCAAAAATAAAAAGTGCTAGGGGTGTAGCTCAGAGGTAAATTGCCCCTGGGTTCAATCCCCAGTACCACAATAAATAAATAAATGGAAAAATAAATGACCTCTGGGGCAGAAGACATATATAAGATTTGTATAATTTAATGACATGAAATTCAATGTGGGGCACTAGAGTTTACAGAGGAGTAGGGAGATAATTCTGAAAGTGACAAAGAGAAGTAAGAAGGACAGCTGTCTCACCTCCAGCCCTAGTGACAGGGCTATGAGAGAAAAATGGCCCCTGCTTGAGAAGGCCTTGGGTAAAGCATCAAACTCAAGGGAGGCCATGTGTCCTGGGGAAAGATGTGACGAGGATGCTCAGAGAATAGGTGAGGATCAAGGCGACTTTGCTAACCATGGACTGTGGGCTCCAGAGGGCACAGAGGAAGAGTTTCGGGGCTGGGGAGAGGGAGAGAAGGCCACAGAACAGACGGAGCCTCATGGGGATTAGTGAGCTGGAGATGAGGTGACCTGTGAGCCAGGGTGAACTTGGGGCTGCAAGGCCAAGGGCACAATGAGATCAGTCCCTTTTGCCAGGCATAGTGGTGCACACCTGCAATCCCAGTACTTGGGAGGGGGAGGAAGGAGGATGGTAGGTTTGAGGCCAGCCTCAAAACTCAGCAAGACTCTCAGCAACTTAGTGAGACCCTGTTCCAAAATAAAAAATAAAAGAGCTAGAGGTGTAGCTCAGAGATAAAATGCCTCAGTCCAATTCCCCAGTACCAGAGAGAGAGAGAGAGAGAGAGAGAGATAAAGAGGGAGAGGGAGATTAATCCCTTTAGCTGCAAAGCAGATGATGCTGGTGAAGCTATGTGTTGGGGTTCAGGGGGGTTTCAGGGGTGCCTTCTTCCTAGGTGATGATGGGGAATGTTAGGAGAGGCTCTCTGAATAGTCTGCCCTTGACCCAGCCTGGCAAGTCCCTGAAGGGGCCTCTCTTCCTCCTCTCTTGCTCTCTAACTTTCCACTTTCCCCAGCAGTTGTGACAATTCTGGCTCTGCCATATTATCTGCTGGTTTTAAAAGAGGTTACATAGCCAGGCGTGGTGGCACATGCTTGTAATCCCAGTACTTGGGAGGCTGAGACAGGAGGATCGCAGGTTTGTAGCCAGCCTCAGCAACTTAGTGAGACCCTATTTCAAAATAAAAATAAAAAAATAGGGCTGGGGGTGTAGCTCAGAGGTAGAACACCCCTGGATTCAATCCCCAGTGAAGAAAGAAAGAAAGAGAGAGAGAAAGAGAGAGAGAGAGAGAGAGAGAGAGAGAGAAAGAAAGAAAGAAAGAAAGAAAAGAGATGTCAGATAGATTTTCCTCTCTTCTGACTGAATTTCCTGTTTCTCTAAAAGCCCTAAAAGCACTTCATTACATCTCCCAGCCACAGAGTACACATCCGTGGCTCTGTTGACACACTTGTCACATGGGCCACTGCCAAAAAAGGTCCTCGTTGAGATACTCACAGAGCTGAAACCCTCCTGGACACTTAAGGACAGTTAAGGCAGCCCCAAGTCCTGCAGAAAGGTCCTAAGGCCGTATGTGCATTCGCACATCTCCATACCAAACCTTTCCTCCCCTGCCCCTTGTCCTGCGCAATGAACTGCTTTGGCAGGAAGAGACTGCAAATTCGAGGAAGATGACTTCCACTCCTTTGGTCCATGTTTCAGAGAACATAGCTGCTCACCACCTTGGTGAATGAGACTGTGCTTCAATTCCTGGCTGCCCAGACCCAGTTAATCACTCGGGCCTCGTCTTTATTCAGCTCCTCTTCTGGGTTCAGCTCTGTCCTGGTGGGGAGCCAGGCCCATTCCTTCGGGCTCGCTCATAGCCTGAGTTGAGTTGGCAGCTGTATAATCACCTCCAGCTTTGCCTTGTCCATTGCCCAGGCGCTTCCAGAAGAGGGCAGGGAAGGGATGCTAAGAGCCTGGCGTTGAGTGCAATGAGAGGCTGAGCTCTTGTGAAGCAGGCAGGTTTCCGTTGCACACTCCAGTTTCATGACAGCAATCTAAACCCTGATTTCTCATCTTGTGGTTTCCTAGGACCCTAGAAACCTTCTCTGTTGTGCTTTGGCATGGCCTGATCCTTGTTTGGGAGAGCCAGGCTTTTTCTTCATAACTTACCTCAATTAATTTCCCTCCCTCAGCTCTCAGGAGAAGATACTGGGATGTGACTGGTTAGACTCAATAGTGACCTCTTCAGTGAGTCTTTGCATCCTAGTGAGAGAGATGGGATGGGTCCTGCAACAAGGTGGGGGAAAGGATGAAATGGTGGAACTGTGGTGGGCTGCAGAGTACATGCCACTGTGGCCAGATTTGAGGGGAGAAGCTAAAAATAATCTGGATATTTCTGGGCAATCTTCCCATTTAAAAATTTTGGTATATCAATTAAGCCTTTTTTTGCAGTACTAGGGATTGAACCCAGGGGCATTCTACCTCTGAGCTACACCCCCAGCCCTATTTTTTTATTCTTTATTTTGAAACAGGGTCTCACTAAGTTGTGGAGGGCCTCACTAAGTAGCTGAGGCTAGCCGCGAACCCGGAACCATCTGTCTCAGCCTCCCAAGTACTGGGATTACAAGTGTGCACCACCACGCCCAGCAATTAAGGCTTTTTTAAAAAAAAAAAAACAAAGAGAACAAGATAAAATATATCTCTGGGCCCCTTTGACTCATGGACCAGGTAAGATATCAGTGACTTATATAAATTTAAGCACACATCTGGTTCTGTGTTAAGCATGATGGTTCTTTTATGGTGGATTTTTATGAAGTATACCATTTGGGCTGTCCTGTGGTCCTGAAAGTGCACTGGAAGAGTTGGTCCCACGCTAACGCTTGCCTTGGCGATTTGCATCCAGTCCATCTGGAATCCTGTTCCTGCAGTTTCTTTTTACACATACTGGGCCATGGAGTAGGTTGCCTGGGTCCTTCAGGAAAGCCGCCAAGTTCAATGAGGATAGCTGGGTGTGGTGGTGTCCATCTGTAATCCCATTTCTCAGGAGGCTGAGACAGGAGGATTGCAGGTTTGAGGCCAGCCTTAGCAAATTCGTGAGGCCCTCAGCAACTTAGGAAGATTGCTGGTTGGAGGCCAGTCTCAGCAATTTAGCAAGGGGGTGCCCCTGGGTTCAATCCCTGGTACCAATAATAAATAAATAAATTAAATAAATAAAAAGTTCACTGAGGATACATTTGCTCAGGTCTGTGAGAGGCAAGTTCTTCCTCATTGTGAACGCCAGCTGAAGATGCAGGAGAGCTGTTTCTCAGAGAGACCAGTGGAGTTTACTATCCCACAGTGCAGGTTCAACTCATGACCTCAGGAATCAGTTGCTTGGGTTCAAATCTTTCCTCTACAAGCCGAGTATCCATGGGCAAGTTAGTTAGCCTCTCTCACCTCAGCTTTTGAATCTGTAAAATGGGGAATTAACAGCACCTTCTAAGTAGGATTCAATGCGAGAGAGTTTGCAGCGCTTTCTTAGCACAGTATCTAAAAAGCTCCCACACAGGAAAAGGGATGGGACTTTATTTTTAGAAGACTTACCCACTATGTTTTAAATAGGGATTTACTTATCTAGTGAGAGCTTATTTTTACAGCCACATTTGAACACTGCTGGCTCAGATGTGTTCCATTCAACTTTAAGCCTGCCTTGCTTCTTCCACCCTCTCCCCAAGTCCTCAGGTCTCTGAGTGCCCTAGGGAAAATGCCTGTGTCCCTCTGAGTCCCTTAGCCCCAGGCCGTGGGACCTCATTAATGTTTTTCCTCAGTGGAATCTCTTGCTGCCCACAGGCTACTCTTCAAGGGACTGCAGCTCACCAAGTTCCAGGCTCAGCACACCCAGCTCAGAAAGTCCCACGAAGCTCCTGGAAACACCTTTCTTTTCTGGAGGGGCTACCTCTCTCCCCTCTTTGAATATACTTTCAGGGTCTTCCTTCCTCTCCATTAGGTCTACTGTGTCTCTAAGACTGGGTTTTGTTTTTTCTCCCTACCCCCAAACAAAAAAATGCTATAATAAATTTAGAATCAATTTTTAAATTGTGAAATCTGATTTAGGTTGCTGCCTTCCAGCCAAAGGCAGCATTGGTCACCCATTTCGAAAGAGCAGTCTGCCTTTTTCATAGCCTGGCCGCTGTGTGGGGTCCCTTGGAGGTCTTCTGAGAATGCGGGATGGGATGGGGGGCGTAGGGGGAAGCGACTGGGGGTTAGCGAGGTGGGTGGGACTAGAGGACCCTCGGGAGAAGATAGAAGCCAGGCCTCGGGTACTGCTGAGTCCGCCCCTCCCACCGCGGGGAGACCCGCCTGCAGCGCGGCCATGGCCGGAAGCGCCGGGCTGTGGGGCGGGCCGGGGAGGGTCTGCCCGCGCCCTGCTCCCGCCGACTAGGGTATTTATAGCACCTGTGTTTCTGGACCTGTCTCCACCTGGGTTTCTGCAGCCTGAGGCTGTGGCGTTTGTGGGAAATGAGGGGGGACATCTCGTGGCAAGGGACTGGTTCTTGACCTTGGGGCTCTGGCCCGAATGGAAGTTACAAAATCAAAACAAGGGCCGTCTGGGGAAGCACCGAGCCGAGCAGCGAGTGGCCAGGCCTGGTGAAACTCGGGGCTTTCCCACGCCACGCAGGGCGGCGGGCATGCGCGTGGGCGCGGCAGGTGGGCGGCAGGCAGCGAGCCCCCTCCCCGTCGCCCTGGGCTCTGGCTCACTGTTACCCAGGGAGGGCGGAAAGCTGAAAAATGCCCCTTCTCTTGGGGAGCTGTACTCGGAAAGAGGCGCCCGGAGAGCACGTGGAGGCCGAGCTTTTTTCAGACGCAAAACCTGTCCCCATTTGCAGACCATTCTCGCTGTCTGCACCCTCAATTTCCCCTAATCACTACCTGTCTGGCTGCTCCCAGACAGCAAATGACATCATTTAGAAGATGTAGACAACTGTCCTTTGGGCCTTCCAAGAACCTAGTGATTGAGGAGAGGGCAAAGCTTAAAACCAGGCCTTTTTTCCAGCAAGGTCAGGGCGCAATGGTGGGCAGGCGCCTGCGGGAGGCAGCCTTCGGCTCGTCCTACTCCAAAGATCTGCCGGGACTGCCCCGCGCCAAGGAGGCCGGAGAAGAGGCTGTGGGCAGGAAGATCTTGCGTGGAAAGTAAACGACAGCAGCGAGACCTAGAGAAACGAAAACAATATAATTGACATTTGTGCAGGACTTGCATTTTTTATTTTCCCTCGGGGCAACACAAATGAGGTAGGCCAGGGTCACCATTTCACAGATGGAGAAACTGAGGCTTGGAAACTAGGTTAAGGGGCTCGCCCCGAGGTGACGTTGCAAGTGTCCGCTCGGGCTGCAAACTCAGTAGGGGCCTGGCAGGGGCGCCCCGGCTGCCTCGCTCCTGCGGCCGGGCAGGGGGCGCGGCGGGGCCGAGGCGGGGCGCTGCGCGGGGAGGAGCCGGCTCTCGGCCCGGCCGCGCAGGCCCGGGCTGCTGCAAAGGCGGGTTGGGTCGCCCGGGCCGAGGGGCGGCCGCCGGGATTCCCGAGCAGCACCGCGAGGCCCGCGCAGCTGCCAGACGCGCTGGAGACGGGCCGCGCCGGGGCCCCCGCCCGGGCCGCGCTGCCCTGCAGCGAGCAGGCCGCATACCGCGCGGCGCAGAGGAAATGGCTGGAATTCCTCCCGCGCGCGGGGCTCGGGCGGGCGGGGCTCCGGGCCTCCGCGAGCCACCTCTCCCTGGGAGTGTGCCTGCCACCCGCCGCCACGCACTGCCCCTCTCGGCCCCAGAGCCCGGTGAAGCCTTGAGAGCGGTCCACGTGAAGGGGCACGGGCTCCGCCCCGCAGGGACTCCCCGGCCAGGCCCCCTGCCCCCTTATCATCTGGCTCCAGGCGCCCGAGTTGGCCATCTGCACAGGAGTCTTGCAGCCCCTGCCGATGCCTGCCATCTGGGAAAGCCCACGACATGTGTGGGCCCCAGCGGAGTAGGGTACTGAGGACCCGGACTCTGCTCGGGGCAGTAAGGTCTCCGCAGGTCCCAGCCCCGGTATTGGAAAGCCCTGGCCACTGATGTCCCCAGATGTTCTAGGCCCAGTCCTTTTGGCTTGTCGCGCAGGCCTTCTTTGCTACAGGCATTGAGAGCCAGGCAGGGAGCTGGCCTGGAGGGATCCGTGACTTTTGGGCAGGGGGAGGCTGGCCTCATAGTGTGAGGGCCATGTGAGGGCCCAGGTGGCCTGCAGGGTAGTAGAGGCCGAGGGCGGAAGGGCCTGAGGCAGTACCTGGGCCTGAGTAGGGAGGCTCTCACCCTGCCCTGAGGTGTGGAGGCACGGGGAGGGGACAGAAGCCCTTCTTGGAGTCAGCCAAGCTTGAGAAAGCCTCCCCCTTCCCCTAGACACAACAAAAAACATGATTTGGGTTAGGGACTGGGAGGGGGGAAACAGATGGAGGACCCTCTGCTAGGAGGGTGGCCCTTGGTGTTTGGAACAGAGGCTGGATTGATCGTTCTCCTTCAGTCTCCATCGGCCTAGACAAGAATGACCTTTTAAAGCTGGGGCCGTGCTGCCACAGGCCTATAATCCCAGTACTTGGAAGGCCGAGACAGGAGGATCACAGGTTCAAGGCCAGCTTCAGCAACTTAGGCCCTATTTCAAAATTAAAAATTAAAAAGGGGGCTGGGGCTGTAGCTCGGAGTTAGAATGCCCCAGGGTTCAATCCCCAGTACCAAAAAAAAAGAAAAAGAAAAAAAGACCTTTTAAGAATCTGCACCTTCTACCTTCTACCTCACAGCCCTAAAGCCTCCCTGTGGGCCACTTCATGGAACTCTCGCTTTTGTTTCTCCTCAGCCTGGAAGACCCTCCTTTCCCTCCTCCGGTGGGTGAGTCTGGCTTCCAACTCAGAAGCCTTCTATTTATGAATTCTTCCTTGACCTCCCAATATCTTCTGCTATCTCCATTTGCTTCCATGGCATGCATCATTGCACCTTTCACACTGGATTATGAATATGTGCTTATAAATTTATCTCCCAAGTTAGACAGTAGCTCTATAAGGACAGGGATTGGTCCAGTCTTAGATATCTTTGTTGACCTACTGCCTAGCATTGTGCTTGCCTTACAGTAAAGACAATGCTTAAATGTGTTGAAAGAATGGATGAGAGGAAGAAGAAGGAACTGGGCAGGCACAATACTAATGGCAGCAGAGACCAGAGGAAAAGCAGGTCAGATGCAGGTCCTGCTAGAAAGCCCCAAGTTTTGCTTCCTGCGTACACAGGAACCTGCCACCCAGATCCTGCCATGCTGTCTCTCCCCACCCCGCAGCGGCTCAGTCTGAGAGCTAGGCACCATTACCTCTCCAAGCACCCTGAACGTCACACCTTGATCCTAATCTTAATGCCAACCCCCTTTTCACTCTTTCTTACCCTAGCTCTAGGATTTGAGCTTGGCTTAGTTGATATGTACTTATCCCTATCCTCCTCTCCCCCTCCATCCCAGTACTGCCCACACTGGGCTACCTCATTTCTCAGCCCAGTGCTCATGAGGGTCTGATTACACATAAAGTGGCACTGTCCAGCCATTCCAAATGGGACTGGGGCTCACAGGAAGTGCCTTGGCCCAAGGCTGGGGGCAGAAAATGGTGGTGGTGACTGTGTCTGCTTGCCCCCAGGGCCGGATGGCTTCAAACTCAAAGCAGGGCAAGGATGGAGTTTCTCAAACTGACCCACATCACCTGAGTCCAAAGGACCCACGTAAATTTCCACCCTTTCCAGGGACTTCCAAGTAGCCAGGGGGACTCTTCTGTGTAAGTTCCTTTGAAGGCCCTGGGAGGAAATAGGAGGCCAGAGCCAGGCCTGTCCTAACGCATTTGCCCCTCCCCGGCAGACCTGGTGGAACTGGGGAGGGTCGGGGTATGGAGTGTCATTTCCAGGGCTGCCCCTAGATACCCACCTATGAAGAGCAGGCCCCGGAGGCCTTGGCAGACCCTTCATACAGATGTAGCCAACTCAGTGACAGTAGTGGTTCTGGGAATTTTGGATGTCAAAACCCCTACATTTTTCACAAGAAAAAGGAACAGATTTTGGCATCTTTGCTCCAGAAACAGGAACTGACCAAGACAGTGACCCCTGATAATCACTTCCTCATCCAGGGCTCAGACGGGGTAGTTTCCTCCCCAGCAATCTGTGGGCAGGAGCCATGTGGTTTTACAGGACAACAGTGTAGAGAAGGGAAGGAGAGGAAGAAAAGGAGGGTAAAGGAGAAGGGAGAGGAGAGAGGTTTTCCAAGTGGCCAGTCCTTGAGGACTATGGAGGCTGAGAGCCAGGAGGTATCTGGCACCCAGTAGTGCTCAGTATAGCTGTTATTGTTGTCTTGTCATGGAAGGAGCATCAGTATGGTAGACTCAGTTCTTTGGATCTGTGTCTCATAGCACTGAAGGACAGCCATGCATACTCACAGCAAATTTAGCTGTATTTCCTCCTCTGCTGTTTTTAAGCACCTGCTACATATCGAACAGTTTGCTGGATACTGGGTGAATAAGAAACATTTTTCCCTTGCAGAGCTTAGAGTTGAGTGGGAACTGGTGTTCAAATAGTAAAGCATTCTGATGATAAAGCTGAAGATGACGGTTGCCAAGGGAGGGGGGCGAGGCCACGCCACACTGGGGTGCAGCACGAGGTCTTTGGAAGAGGGTGGGATTTGAGTGGACCTTGAGAGGCAGATGGCCGTTTGCCATGGGGAGACGAGGAGAGAGGACATTCTGGGGAAGAGGAGCAGCCTCAGCCGAGTGCACAGAAAGGCGAGGCCATCCAGGGCGTGGAGAGTGGGTGCGTGTGGGTACAAGCGCCATGGGAGAGGGGGCCAGAGCACAGTGTGCTTTGCAGAGGACCCTGAGTGCCTCAGAGAGCCCAAGGAGGCCTTGACCAGCGACCGCACGACAAATTCAGCATCAGATGCTGCTGGCAGCTCAGAGAAGAATGAGGCGATGGGGAGGACTGGGAGAGAAGGGAGGCAGCCAGGCCCACCATGATGATGCCTGCCCGGGACCACTGACATGTTTTGCACCCCAGCTGGTAGTGTACAGCTGACCCGAGACTGGTCCCTTTCATTAGGTCTTTGTTGCTCCAAGGTTTTTGCTGCAAACCTGAGCTTAAGTTTCCCTGTGGGAGCGAAGAGAGTATTGAAGGTGGTGTCTGTGTCCTTGTGTGAAATGACCAGAGCAATGCTCACTGTGGGCAGTTAGAAGCTAATAAGGGTGCTTGTTCTGGGGTGGGGAGGGAGGAGGGGGAGGGTCACAGGTTTAGGCTCTGAAGGGGGTGAGATGCTGGGGTAGCCCAGCTGGGCTGCTGGTGGAAAGAGGCAGTCTCTTAAGGTGATGGGGAGATGGTGCCAGGGGTCAGAGGTGCGTGGGGTCTGAAGGTCTCTGGACAGACCCAACTGGACTCCGGCTGTCTTTACTTCTCATGTGGGGTGGGAAGGGGCTTCCTCAGTAATGGGCAGAGAGCGCTGTATTGGCCGTCATTTTAAAATAAGCTTTATTTCTCTTCCCCTGCTGTAAGCTCCCAGCCGGCTGAGATGGCCTTTCCCACAGGCCCTAGTCCTCACTAGGCACTTAGTAAAAGTCAGCCAAAAGAGAGGGTCAGGCTTGGAGGCCCCGTTGCGAGGAGGGGAAGCCTGTGGGGTGACAGCAAAGGCTGTTTTATCACACCTGCCTCCTGACCCTCTGCAACTTCTGTGAGTGTGACGGTGAAATCCACTTCCTGTGGGGTCCTGCTGATGGGCCAACTCTAGTTTTTTCTTTCCCTGGCTCCCTCTATCTCCCGTTTCTGCCACAGGGCATGTTACCATTTCATCAATTCAGTCTATACATATTTATTATCTTCACTGTGGCAGGTATTGCAGTGGACATGGGAATGTAATGGTGAACAGGCTATGACTGGAGTAGAGAAGGGCCTAGTGATCTCTCTAAGGCCTGATAGGGTCTGAGATGCTGCTTGGCTGTAAGAAGGCAGCGGCGTCCTTGCTAGTTATGTTTTTGTGGCGCCATCTGCTGACCACATGTAGATCATACACACGGAATTTTGTGAATGTACAAAGATGTCAATTATTAAAATATGTAGAAGGAGACATAGGTATGTACACACAGTGAAACAAATATGTGCCAAACAGGCACTCACAGATGAAATGCAGGCATACAATCACATGTAGAAAGTCAGGATCTAGCATAGTACCTTAGCCTTAGTAGGAGTCCAATAAATATTTTCTAGTCTACAAAATAAAATCCAATTCTTTATATCAGCTTTTCTTTTTCTTTACCTTGCAGTACTGGGGATTGAACTCAGGAGCATTCTACCTCCAAGCTACACCCCCAACCCCTATTTTTTATTGTTTATATTTTGAAACAGGGTCTCACTAAGTTGCGGAAGGCCTCACTAAGTAGCCAAAGCTGGCTGCGAACCTGTGATCCTCCTGTCTCAGCCTCCCATGTACTGGGATTATAAGCATGCGCTACCATGCCTGACTTCAGCTTTCCTTTTCAGGTTTATTTTTCATCACGTTTTCTAGTTAACTAGCCAAGAATGCTTCTGCCTATATCCCCTTAGCCTATTGATTCTTTTTTTTTATTTGTTGTTGTGTTTTGGTATTGGAGATTGAACCCAGGGGCATTCTACCTCAGAGCCACACCCCCAGCCCTATTTTATTTTATATTTTGAAACAGGGCCTCACTAAGTTGCTGAGGGTCTTGCTAAGTTGCTGAGGGTGGCCTTAAAACTGTGATCCTCCTGTCTCGGCCTCCCCAGTACTGGGATTTCAGTCATGTGCCCCCACGCGGCCTATTGATTCTTCATGACCAAGCTCAAATGCCACCGTCTCCAGGAAGTCACCGCTTCTCTCTCGGCTAAGGTAGTACTTCCTCTTCTGCTCTTTCATGACTCTGACACTGCTATCTGGGGCCATGTGTTTTCTCCCTTTCTGGTCGGTGTGTTCTTTGAGGGTAGGATTTGTGTATATTTCTCTATCCTGCAAAAAATGATGCCTGTTTACATAAAAGCACAGAAACACATCTCTGTGCCTGTAGCTCTGAGTAGTCATGTGCCTTAGGCCCTTTCTTATTTCTTCTGTCTTCATTTCAATCCAGTGCTTCTGCCCACTGACTTCAGCCATGGCCTCCAAGCTGATCTCTGTCTCTAGCTCTTCCCTTTCTACGGTTTCCATTGACCCCAGGCTGTCCCTTCCTAAAACACCTTTTTGGAGGATGTTATTCCCCAGCTCGAGAACTCTAGCAGCGTTTGCTCCCCTGAATAATAAAGTCTGGGAAAAAGCTAAATCCTCTTTTTTTCTGCTCTCTCCTTAGGGAAAATAGTTGTAGTTATAGTCAGTAAAAATAAGGGGAAGCCGGGCATGGTGGTGTACACTTGTAATCCCAGTACTTGGGAGGCTGAGACAGGAGGATCCAGGTTCGCGGCCAGTCTCAGCTACTTAGTGAGGTCCTCTGCAACTTAGTGAGACCCTGTTTCAAAATAAAAAATAAAAAAATTGGGCTAGGGGTGTAGCCCACAGGTAGAATGCCCCTGGGTTCAATCCCCAGTATTGCAAAAAAAAAAAAAAAAAAAAAGGGAAGTAGTTTCTGCAGATGTTTGTCATTGTCTGTTAAAAGATGCAATCGTCACTGGTGTCACCAATTTCCCTTGTCTTGAATGTGATTACAAAGGAGCTGCAGCAGCCATTTTGCAACTATGAGGGAAAGACCAAGACGTTGGCCTGATCTCACTGAGCAGCTGAACAGAAGATACTCCTTCTAGGTTCCTTGTTTATGTGAGAAAAATAAACCTCTTTATTTAAGCCACTTCAAGTTATGTTTTGTTACGTGTATCTGGATATAATCCCAACTAATGATTTGAAATATCCCGCTGCCGTCAATACCCATGGGGTAAAGTCCAGTTTCCTTAAGCTGGTATTCAAGAGTCCTCATGACCCGGCCCCCCTCTGCTCATCTGATCTTTCGTCCCAGCATTCCTGTTTCCTGGCCACACCCTAGGCCAAGCCCCCACCATCTCTTGCCTCGACAATCTCATAACCTCCCATCTCATCTCCTCCCAGCACTGACCTCCTGTAATCCATTTTTCTCACAGCAGCCAGAGAAGTCCTTTTACAAATGAATCAAGTGTATTTTCAATGCTTAAATCTCTTTTTTGACTTTTTATTACCTTTTAAATTCAAATTCCTCAATAAAACCCAAACTCCAATGTGCACATCCAAATATGTAACAACAAATCCCACTATTCTGTATAATCATAATGTACCAATAAGAAATCTTAATAAAAAACCCCAAACTCCTACACAGATCTATAGGATTAAGATCACTACTCCTCAATCCCGGCTGCACATTGAAACTGCCCAGAAATAGTTACAAAAATTATTAGTGGTTGCACTCCATTCTTAAGCATTCTGATTTAATGCTTAAGTCTGATTTAATGCATTAAGACTTAATGCTTAAGTCTGGGGTACTGACATTTTTAATGAGTTCCTGGGGAGGGTTCTACAAGACAGCCAGAGTTGAGGAGCTCTGGTTTAGACCTTGCCTATTATTCCATCCTCGCCAAGCACCAACCTGCCCCTGACGCTGTGCCTCAGCAATGCCGGCCTTCAGTATGCCAAACTCTTCGCCACCTCAGGACCTTTGAAGATGCTGTTCCTTCTGGCTGGACGCACTCTTACTTGTCATATGCCTGGTTTTTCCTCATCCCTCGGCTCAGTTTAAATGTCTCCTGTTCATAGAGGCCTCCCCTAACCATTCAATCTAAAATTATCCCTCCTTTCATTCTCTGTTGTAATTATTTCTTCTCTTCCTCCTCCTCCTCCCCCTCCCCTTTCCTCTTCCTCCTCCTTCTTGTACTGGGGACTGAACCCAGGGGCATTCTACCTCCGCGCTAACACCCCCGGCCCTATTTTTTTATACTTTATTTTGAAACCAGGTCTCACGAAGTTGCGGAGGGCCTCACTAGGTAGAGAGAGAGAGAGAGAGCGACAGGGAGAGAGAGAGAGAGAGAGAGAGAGAGAAAGAGAGCGAGCGAGCTGAGGCTGGCCTTGAACCCGGATCCTCCGGTCTTCGCCTCCCAAGTACTGGGATTACAAGCGTGTGCCACCACGCCCGG